>CAEGAF010100107.1:0-13858 GCA_903067075.1 Micropoecilia bifurca
ACCATGATGCTAACATGGGACTGCTGTTTATTCAGTTTGTCTATGTAAATGTGTGTCTGTCCCTATCAAATAAACTTTAAAAAAAAAAAAAAAAAGTGTTTACAAGAAAAATCCCCAATATTTGTATGTGGATTGGAGAAACACTAGCAAAAAGTCTAAAGAACACAGCAAACAGGATTATGTTGAAGCTTTGGTTAACTTTAAAGTATAGTCAGTCTATCCTTATTACCCTTGATGTTAATAGATGTGTTTGATCCAATCTGATTAAGCTTCAGCTATTTATAGAAGAAGAATGGAGGGGGGGGGGAAGGACGGTACTTTGAAGTTTGTGGTTTCAATACGATATATTCAAGGGCCTTAAATAATGTCTGTGGAGCACATACCTGGAAAATCTCAAGAAAAAAAGCTAAATAAAATAAAAGAGGAAAAATAAATTAGATATGCCACAATTGGTTTACCAGTGTCCCACCAGCTGCACAGTAAGTCACATGGCAGTACTGTAGCCTTGCAGCACAGTCCTGGGTTCGACTTCTGGTCTGGGGTCTTTCTGAAAGCCGTTGGAGTTTGTTCTCTCCGTCTTCCCTCCATAATCCAAAAGCATGACTCTTGCGTTAGCTGATCTGGACTCACACACACACAGTGGAGTGTGTAGTTGTTTCACTGTGTGGACTGGGAACCTGTCCAGAGTGCATTGTGCCATTTACTCAATCTCCACTGCAGACAGGCACCAGCCCCTGTGCATAGACAACGGGTTTCGAGGTACAAATGAATGCATTAGAAGGATAACTGCTTTTTTTTTATTTAATGGCTGATGTGCCTTGACTACTGTGCAGCAGCTGAGAAGATCTAGCCAGAAATTGCCCCATGCCTTTGTCATCCTTAACGTTCTCTAATGTTTTCCAAATAAGAAAAATAGCTTCAGTCTGGACTTGACCACTAGCTTTTAGTCTTGAACGTAATAAACGCTTAGGACAGGAAAATAAATCTAATTTATTGCAGAGCAGCTCTGGCAGGAGGCTAGAGTTCCCTCTGAGGTTACTGCATAAAGCTCAGCTCGATGGCCTCGCCAGGCTAGAAAAAAAGAGAAAGAGACAAGACTCCCACAGATATTCTGTCTCCTTATTTTCCTGTTAATTAAAGAGAGTTCATATAGATGCTTTTGTGGTGACATCTTCCTCCTCCAGCTTCAGTCAGCACACCTTAACGTTAATTGTAGTCAGTTTCCACTGAACTGTTTTCTAGATGAAGAAGCACAAACAAGCAGCATTTCATAACATGACACTTCATTTTTCTGAGAAAATTAGTAGACTGTTCAAATTTAAACCAAGAAGACAAATTTGCTTAAGTATCACACATCTTAGGTAACCTTAAATCATTTTGACTTTAAAACCAAGAATATCACATTTGTTGTTTAAACTTGTGAATAAGTCAGACTGGGGCGACCACCCACTCCTGAACACTGACACTAGACTCTTTTCATGATTTAATTTGTTTGTTGCTGCTCACACGCCGCCCAGATCACTGCTTGTTGGCAGACAAAGCAAATCATAAAAGCATGTTTAGCTTTCCATCAGCACAGCAGCACATTTTACATAACCCAGCCTTTACCAGTGAGTCACAGCAGTAAACTGTGAATAAAGTCGTGCAATAGTTGTCTTTTGTTTTTTACTAAGTCACTAAGTTATTTGATTTGATTTGGTTTTTCATTGCTTTGTGTGATACACTAGGTCATTCTGAACTCTTTTTTTCAGTTTCAAGATTCTTCATATTGGTTTCTGAATATAGATACATGAATGCAATCGTTTCTGGGTTTTATCCACTTCAGAGTCTCTAAGCAGCAGTTTAATTAAAAAGAAAACAAAAAACCCTGTTCTGACGGGTTGTGATGTGCGCTTGAAATAGCACTGCTGACATCAACACTGAATGACAGGAAGGAAGTTCCAACATGAAAGGATGAATGCACTTAGAATATGGCCTTTGACAGAATTAGACACAATGTAGTGCCCCACAGGCCCCCACAGTCATGATGTGATGAACAAAAATAACAATAAAAAAACTCCAAACCACAGCTGATTGTAGACCAAATAACTGGCTGGTCTACAGCCTTGTGCTGATTCAGACACAGAAGATTTGAACAATAAATAAATGAAAATTCAACTGAGGAGAATACATAGAATTGCTTAAAGGTTTACTTGAAAATCACATTTTTCAAGTAAACTGGTTTCACTGGTTTAGACAACAACAGCACCACTGTAAACAAAGAATCTTATTAATAATTTCTGCCCTATTTTACAGAATGTTTGTATAGGATTGTTAGGCATGGAGACAGATTATCTGAAAAATATCATGTATGTAGTATTCCAGTAAGCAGTTACCGTAAAATGACCATCTAGATTATTTAAGATGTTTTAAACAAGTGTTCAATCAGCAGATCTCCCGTTATCACCATCAGTGCTGGAAAGCACAATGTTTATATCAAGATTATCTACATTAGTACATCTATATTAAAAGGCTGTCAATATTTAGGAACACAGACATGGTATTTACATATTTAGTGTTTATTGTTGTTGCTTTTTTATCTGACACAGATTAGAAATTAAACTAAATCTGGAGATTTAAACACAGAACCTAAAGGGTTAAAACTGATTGTTGTTCTCGATAAGCCCACAGGAAGCAGCAGGTATGCAGTCATGCTGTCTGTTTTTTTTTGCTGCAGATATTTTGCAAGATGAAACTTATCAAGCTGTTTGAGGTGTAACAATATCAAGCATCACGAATGTAACGCTGAAATAACCCAACATTTGTCATTTAAAGCTATTTCACAGCATCATTTAATTGTGTTATCAGTTTATGTTTTAATCAAAAGACGCAAAAGAATTTTCAGAAAGATGAACTCTGATGATTAGAAACTATAGCGTTTTTGTTTAATGGTTTTTCAAATGAGATTAGCTCAAAGGTCTCACAAAAAACTCCTTATGAAATTGTGAGTACAAACAGGTCTCACGAGGCGCTACGCTGCCTTTCCTAGGATCCTTTGTGAATAATATTTCACAGTGTGAAATAATATGCAATAATATGCACACAAGTTTCATTTATGCACACAAGTTCTGCCTCAAGATTGAGAATCATTAACACTTTAGCCTGTCATAAGCTTCAGATAAACAGAGTTGGCATTGTACAAGTCACTGGAGTTGAAAGGATAAATTAAGAAGTTGTTATTATAATGAGAAGGCTTACATTTACACCAGAGTGTTAAGCCGTAAGAGAGCAGACATGAGCTCAGGCAGGTCTCTGTGCTGGAGTTTGATCACATACACAGTCTCACACAAATTGAAGGGAAAGGCAAGAAAGTCAGAGCACATGGAAGAAACTTTATAAAAGCTTTGTGCTTTTATATTAGGACTCATGGGATAAAAGCCACTTTTGAGTCAGATCAGGAGTGAGAACTCACTATAAACTTCTTGATTGGTGGCGACTGATTAAACGGGACGCAGTGAAAGTAGGAAAGTAAGCAGGTGGTGTTACTTTACCGCTCTTTAAAACCGTTGTGTTTTCAAGAACATTATGTTATTGCAAAGGTTTCATTCGAGTAGATTCTAGAACTCAGAAGAAATGATTCTAGAGAATAGACAATAAACATGTTTTAGCTTTTGCTCATGTTTATGTTGTGCCATTTAGATTAAAAATGGTAAGTGGCCTTTATCTGGTCCTTCGGACTTCAAAGTGCCTTGCACTACCTTCAGCTAAACACCCAGTCACGCACACATTCACACACTGATGGTGATGAGCTACATTGTATCCTTTAAATGGACACGGCACACTATTATAGGACACTGATCCAGAAAATGGCACAGTAGAAAATTGATACATCCTTGCATTGTGGAAACTGGGTCAGCTGTTGCGAGTGCCAGAAAAGGACAGAAGGAAACACGTCCGTGTCTGTGATAGAGACGTGTTGGCCAGAAATGAGCAAAAAGAGAACACAGTGCATGAGCACAGTTACTGAATGGTGTTAAAAAGAGTTGTGTTGTTTGCAGGCTTCAGATATTTCATATGAATGTGGTAGTATTTATTTAAGAGGAAGCCATTCAGGGCTAGAGCTATGAATAATGAAAGGAAAGTGATAAATGTTACCCAATGTTTTATTTAACTGTTCTGGGTCAGGCTCTGAACCAACATGTCATTATCTGGTGCAAAATGCATTTATTCAACTGAAACGGGTATTCAGGAACATCACACAAATGTTTGTTTTGCATTTTCATACGACACCTCAAATTACAGTGTAACGACATTACAGAATAAGGTTTCTATCAACATATGTCTCTTGAAATGAAAAGGTTGTAGTTAATTTAATGTTTAGTGGGATATAAAGCCTTTTGGTATCAATTTGCAAAAACTATGCAAAAAGTGACCATGACAAGCTAAAAAACTTACAGAGACCAAGTATGCAGGGTAAAACACACATACACACATTTCTTGGAGGAACAAAACTGCAGCAGAATAGCTAAGTTGCAGGCCCCTCTTTAATTTCAAAGCAAGCATACCACAACTCACCGTTTGTAACTGCTGCCTCTATGTTACGTGCCAGTTTTTGTAATCTACAGGAAAAGCATATTTCCATTCCATTGAAACTGACCATGACTGTTGATCTAAAACTGTTGGATAAATTTGATCTGTGAAAGAATGCTTGCTTTGGTGCAGAACAAAGAAACACACATTCTTACTTGACCGAATACAATTTTGAAGTTTAATTAACGTGACGTTAATTAAAATAGTTTGTTTTTCCAGTATATCCAGTAAACCTGGTTGAAGTCATGCACTGAATTAGTTTATTGAGAGCGTTTTAAAAAAATTTGAAACTCCTGGGAAAAGAACAGGAGCAGATTTAGAGATAATCTGAATCATCCTACTATACAGCAGGAAGGTTGTCTATGAAAACTTCAATGTACTTCTATAGCTAAACCAGTAGTTTTAGCCGGATTAAAGGAGGGAAAAGTTACAAAAAAATCCACAGTATTATGTATACAGTCCTCTGAAAAGTATTTGCCTCATTAGTAATTTCTACAATGCTAGAATCTTTGAGATCATCAAACAAATGTTGCTATCAAAGATAACTTGAGTAAATCAGAAGTCTCTACTTCATCATGGTGGAAAATAATGTATTTGTTTGCTGTATTTTAAGACACAAAGAAGTGATTATTCGCTAGTGCAGCTTTTGAATTTATTTCTCTATATGACAAGTTACCTAATAAACAGCTTTATTTAGTTATTGGCTGTAATTTTTTTCTGCTTGCGTTCCAATTTATAGTTTTCTGCAAACTTACTGCCACAGAAGTGCACAGCCCAGAAACTCAGGGTTGAAACAAAAATCCAGGATTCACTAAAATATCTGCTTACAGTCTGAGTGGACATCAGGGAAAAGTTGGAGATGAGCATGCTGAAAAGTGTGAGTTGGGTTTTACTTGTGTTGAAGATAATAAGAACTAGTTTTTCAACATATAGCCTATGCATGATGTATTACTTTATTAAAAATATTGTCATTTATTAACTGAGCTGGTTATACTTGGTTGCAAAAGCTTATCTGCAGAATTATTCTACAAGATGAAGATAGTGTATATAGCCTGCTACACATAAAGCAGATTTGAATGTTGTCAAAAAAATGTGTCGTCAGTATAATCCTTTAACTCAAGGTGGCATATGTAGATCTTAAAACATGATTATTGCTCTTCTTTTAATTTTTTAGGATAAACAATTACAAACTTAAAACTACAGAAAAAGAAATATCTACCTTATGGTATTTCAGAAAGCTGAACTCTCAAAAATAAAACATGCAGTGAATGTTAGATTTATATAATCTGAATTAGCAACTATACTTTTAGATTGTAGCTTTGGATAAAATACTTTGGACTCTAAAATTCAGTCGTCACTAAGACCCACTTGCACCAAATTATGGCAAAAGCCTTCAGTTGTAGCTTTGTTGCTGCAGAGCTCTGTTATCCATTTAGTCTGGCAGCCACAGATCAGATGGAAATAGAAATGGTCTGGGTGTGCTGAGTGAACAACCCCCGAAAAATCACAGCGCCTTGCAGCAATTTACATACTGAACCTTTTCACATTTTGTCGCATTACAACTACAAACTCGGTATTTTACATAGCAGGCCAAGCCAAAATAGTGCTTAATTGAGAAGTGGAAAGAATTTTCTAACAAAAATCTAAAAAAAGTGGTGTCTAGATACTTTAAATTGTGTTTGTGAAAGGATTCTATCCAGAAAGCATCAACAAAAACATCACCAGCAAGATGTTGCAGTCTAAACATAACATTATTACACTTGGTTAAATTAGCAAGCTCTGAAGCCATGGATCATTTCTGTCACTATGGCAAACCTTCCCCCTTCAGCTGAAATAACTCTATCAACACAGTGGTTATTCAATTCTGCAAAGGTCAACTTAATGAACTGGAAATGGGGCTATAGTTCACTTAGAGCTCTATGTGCCATCGGCAAATGGCCCGGACATCCTTTCTCCTACATTTCCAAACAGCACGATAAGGCTCCATAATTTGGAAGATAGATAGGCATAACATGAGCCAATACATTGTAAAAACTAATGGATTCACTAAACTGACAGCCATTTCACGGCCGTTTGGAGCGACGGAGCAATATGTTGGGGTACAGTAAAAGCAGGTCAGTTTGTGCAATGGGCAGTCCATTGCAGAGAAGATGTGGGATTTTGTTTTTTTCTGCATTTTTATAATGATAATAATGGATGTGTTTTTGTGTAGATGAATTTACCAAAGAATGGTAAAATACTGTATTCAAAACGTTCTTGCACAGACACACTCGCACACACTTACACACTATGCCTTATCTTTTGAGATATAATGGCTTATCTAAGGCAACATTATTTCATTAAAGGCCAGTGTATTCGAATGCCATGGAAACATAAGGACAACATGACATAGAAGTACACTGAAAACACATTGGTTTATAATACTGAGTTCATAGTTATTGACATAGAAGCACAGCTTTAAAATGTGCAACTACCAAATAAAAAATGGTTACTGTTTGAAAAAAATACTGCAGAATATAGTTTATTTCTCTGAAGCCTCTTTACAAGAAAAAAAAAACCAGGTTAAATCCTGTACAGAAACCAGTGTCCATCCTGATTATAATCACTGACAACAATCTGATTCCAAATGTAATACAAGGAAGTCACATTCAGTTCATGACAACCAGTAACAAGGTTCATTTACAGCATCCCGTCCTCCTGAGCAAGCAGCCTGTGCTGATAGTAGAGAGGAACAACTCCTTTTTAACAGGGAGGGACCTTCAGCAGAACCAGGCTCAGTGTTCAAGAACATGGAGTAAATGGATGCAGCGTTTGTCCTGTCTTAGAAGGGAAAAAAACTATTTAGAAAATAATTAAATTTAACACAATCTTTTCATGGCTAATTAAATTTATGAAAGTTAGAGCCCTGCCAAAAAGCAGGCAAATAAAACAGCTACTAAAAATAGACAGCAAACCATTAATTCATGGCATAAAGAATGAGATAGGAGGAGGCTTTGCTAATGGCTGTAGGTGCATTGCACAAAGAACCTCTCTGAACAAAAAGTTTCAGCCCTTATTCAGATGATCCAGCAGTAATAGGGTAGGACAGCAGATGGAAGGTAAGACTGTCCCAGAGAGGCCGAGGACTCGGTGTCATGAACAGAAACACAAACACGTCAGAAAAAGACCGAGATGAAAAGGACGGTGGTATTAAAGCACAAACAAACGACCGGAAAGAGGTATTTGTCCATGAGCAGCGGTCACAGTTGGGAGACGGCGCAGTGAGACTGGCTGATGTGAAATGACAACACCGTTTACTGAAGCACAGGGAGGGCAAAGAGACAGAGAGCTCTTTGGCCGCTGGAGCTTTTAAGAGAATGAATGAGGTTTGGCGTAACTTCGTTAATGTCCCCGGGAGGCAGCAGCGAGAGCAGGTGGGCTGTGCTGAGCAACTACTAGGGGGAGAAAGAAACGAGCAAAACGAGCAATTAGAATCTGCAATTCTGCCACCTGCCCCAGCTTTGTTAAATACATTCAGGGCGAAGATTGCCGTGTAATTACAGTTGGTGTTAAAGCCATCAAGCCGAACTACCTGCTGGTTTACAGTGATTGTGTTAGAACACACTGGGGTCTTTTAACAGAGTTGGACATCAAGCAGCAGCCTGCCGAACAACCGGAGTGAGGGGCAAAATGAGGCTGTTCATTGATCTGTGCACTAATACAGAGAAGAGAAGTTAACAGTGTGAAGTCAGAAGGTTTGCTTCTTGTTACCATAGAAACAGTTTAATTCAGGTCATACATTTCAGTGTGGGTGGGGGGAAAGCTTCTTTTTTTTTTTTTTTGCTTTGACAGATTAAAGTAAATTTTTTACTCTCTGTATCATAGCAGCATTTATGTCTTACTTAATGTCGTTTAGTTTATCTGGTGTACGTTACAGCCACCCTCACAAATATTAACTTAGCATTGCCAGATTGCCCAACATGAATGAATTGTTTATTTATTTTTAATTGAGGGATTATTAGGCAGCAGGCATTACATAGTTATCTGCATTCACATGACAGAAAAGTATGTTGCTCTTTATGTGATTTTATTGTTAGATTTCAGGTCTGAAGAAAAGAGCTAATAATTTGACTTCTTTTAATTAAGAACTCATACTTTGGTGTGCGATGCTGGGGCACAGATCATGTTAGTTGTTTTGTCCTGTAGCATCAACTAGTGGTAAGAAGAAGTACTGCCACAAATGTCAAAGTAAGTAGTAAGTCAAGTCATTGAAGTAAAGTAATATTAGCGAAAGTATTCATACTCTTCAAGGCTTTCCACATCTTTGTCACGTTACAATAACAAACTATTAGTAATTTGGGGATTTTATGTGATTGAGCAACACAAAGTAGTGGAAATTTTTGATCTGAATGAAAAATGTAAATGGCTTTACAATAAATCAAATAAAGTGAGGAATATTTCTTTCTTTTGCTCCTTAAAACAAATAAACTTGCATTGGACAGAGCCAAGAAGAAATACAAATTAACTCCTGTCTGACACAAGGCTCGTTGGTGATAAACATGCAGGCAACACGTGTGAAATTGTTTTGGAGATAATTTTGTCACCCCTGACAATATGTAGTGATCCCTCAGACCCTGAATGTGTATCGTTGTGATTTGTATCTATCAGGAAGTTGCTTTTGGACTTAAGGATTTCATGCATCTCCTGACCCATCAGTAAGAAGATTTGTTGATCTTCAGTGTAAATATTTGCTTGTTCCTCCATTTGCCATTGGGGGGAAGCATAATCATGTTTTTCTTTTAAATCTGATTCCAGCCCATTACTTTTACTGTATCTGAAACATGAGCTAAGTGTTTTTCAGGGATAACTGTGTTTAACACTGTCATTTTTGTTGCTTGGTACTCCCGATCCGATCTGCATATCTGCAGGGTGAAATCTTTTCCCATCTTTGCATAATATCTCAAGTATTGATGGGAAGGGTATATTTTTACTATGGCACAGTGGGAACACTGGTAGTCTTGCTGTATGAAAGTTGTGAGTTCATTTCCAGTTTCCTCTGTCACATGTTTATTGGTTCATGAACATTTGTGCATTCACACCCCACACTTTGAAGAGCCCGGGTTTGTCAGATAAAACTCTAATAAAATACAATTTCATGTGTAACAAAATATTTAAAAGCATAAGAAGTGTGAATACATTCTCTTTATTTTTGTCTTATGATTCTTATTACAGAGACTCCATATTACTTAACCATGTTCAGATTTAAATATCTTTGACATTTTGATGCATTTTGCATGGGCTGGTTAAAAATATTCAAGTTCCATACCAAAGAACCGTGACAGATTATGAAATGATCTGTACTTTTTTGAGTTATTAAATATGATACACGGCAGAGCAGTCTCTGCTACATTTGTAATGTTTTTTGATCCCGTTATCTGGGTCTAACTTTGTTACTGTGAAGGCATGCATATTTTTATTTTTATTTTTTAGCAGCTCTGTCTCTGTTGGCTCACCTTGCTATAAATACCTCAAGTCAAGTCAAGATACCTAAGTTATCTACCTCTTTTTTTCTGTCATCTTATAAAAAGTAAACATTGGCTGAATTGTGCTGGAACTGCAAGATGCGAGATGATGAAGCTTGTGCGAGAAATTGTTAATATTTTTGGAAACTCCTTTTAGATCTTTAGCATGGATGCCAAACTAAGTGGAACAGGTTATAATTTTAATGAGTACCTTGTCTGGATGTTTGTAAAATAAGCTTTGACATTTGTAGAAAACAATCAAAGAGGAAATGAAGATGCTGGTCAACAGAAATTTAAATAAATGCATCAAATAAATTGACAAAATAAATGTTCTTCTCAACAAATACATATGCAACTTACACCTTTCTGGTTTTCAGGAATCTTTACACGAACTGTGAGAGTTTTTATTTTAGATTTAAAGACAGCTATAGTAATTTAAGAAAAAAAAAAAACATTGTTGTATCTTTTGTCTCTACATAGTCACCGAGCTGTTTAAGAGTTGAATAAGATTAAGGTACTAGTGCAGCCAGCAATGCTGCGATCTTACTAAGCAGCTTCACAAGCGCATGTCGAAACACTTCAGGACTCAGATTATGCAGATGTATCTCTAAAACAATGGAGTTAAGAAAGACATATGGGTTATTAGAATAAGAAGAGTGAAAAAAGCCTAATGCTAAACAGAGATGTAAATAATCAGTGAACAAATAGCATGATGAAGATGAAGAGATGGACCAGGCGGATCAGAGATAAAGTTGCAAAGAAGCAGAGTTAGGATAAAACAACGTTCTGAAATTTGTCACATGAGTACTCTTCGGTCTACCTGGAAAACGGAAAAACGATCACGGAGCTACAAACCTATCAAGACAAGACTGCCCACTTGAAGTAACAGACTGAAAAAGGAGAGCATCAATCCAAGAAGCAGCCAAGAGCCCCTTGGTTACGCTATGAGCTGCACAGATCCACAGCTCAGCAGAGAGAATCTATCAGTTGGACAACTATTAGTCATGCCATGAATCTGGCCTTTATGGGACACAGCCAAGAAGGTAATTTAAAACAAGCCATGCAGATACTTGACACAGTATGAATATAAAATATATATATGAAATAACATACTACATTGTTCAAGGGTTTTTTCACAAACCAGCTTGTGGTATTTTATCCATTTTATCCATTTCCTATTACCGACAAAGAGAAACACGAACTGCAGTACCGGCGTACCGCAGATGTCAATACGTCCCATTTAAAGGCTTTTGGATTCATTGACTTGTCGTTGTATATCACCCTGAAGATGAAGGTTAATGAAGAACTATGTTCAGTCTGTTTGGAGCTAGCTTGTATTGGTTTTTTTGTTCTGAGGCAGGAGATATTTTTGAAATGACATAACATCAGTAACAAATGCACATGGTTGTAAAAAGAAAAGTATTCTGGATTCTTATTTTTGCTGCTTATCAGACTTAAATGTTTCAGTTCATTTAACACATTTTAAAGTGAGGCTTAATGCAAAATTCACTTTTTTGAGCTCTACATCATGTAGTATAGCCATTCCCTCTTCAAACATATTCCCAAATAGTTGCTTTGACTCATTTATGCATGTTGGAGAAATACTTGAAATCTGCCTGTTTACCAAAACAATCATAGCTGTGAAAGGGTGGTAAGGGAGGAAATGTATAGGTATTGCCAAAAAAAAAGATGAATTTATGTTAAAGCTTTTTGGTGATTTTTTTTTTGTAGCTGTGTCAAATAAAAGTATAGACAAATGCTTGTTTTCTTTCTTTCTAATTTGTTGCTTTGTTCAACTATCCATTCCATAACATTTGACCATATTACCCTTTAATGTTATGACATGAATAAAAAACCTTTCAGCTGCATAAAAAAAATCACTTGACATGCGACCACTTTAAATCTCCCTGATGGAAGTCATAGCTGTGCGACGGCATCAAGCTATTTCCATAATCTTCTCAAACCAGTCCTTTGGTATCTTATGTGGTGGAAAATTATTTTAATAAATTTACCACAGGGAAAATGTAAACTAAGCAAGTTTTTTCATTCTGAGAATCATTCCCTTGTGAGAGACTCAGCACCCATCCCCTCATGTGTAAACTCACTCAGAGTGTTAGGAATAATACATGCACTTATTACCATCTGTTCCCGTGGCAGGCTTCCCTTTTTGATAAGAACTGGGATATAAACAAACGCTGAGCACGGTCACACAGAAACACATGGGTTTGTGACAGCTGAACACACCAATGACATGTTTCGCTTCATCCAATCAGCAACCGGCTCCCTGGTTGTTTCCCTTTTCCACTGCAGTGGGGAGGAAGCAGAGCGACGTTCTCAGAGGTGCAGGTGAAAGGGCGAGGGAGAGAGCAGGAGTGGTGGGAGGCTGTGGGGGATCAGACCACTTTACTACAGTGACGTGAATTTGTTAATTCAACGTCAAACACGAGCGGCCACTGCGGACGAGCCAATGGGAGGCAGGGAAATGGGGCCGCCTGTGACATCAATGGTGGCCTGGGGTGGGAGCTAGCTGCATGATGGAGCTTTCCATTGAGTAGACAGACGGAGAGAGCAGAGCGAGACTCAAGACGTCACTGATGCAAAAGCCCGGCCCACAAGCTGTCTGCATCTGCCATTCACTGCAGTGTGTGCGTTGAAATTGGTGGATGCTGAGAGGTGGAAACGCACTAGTGGGACGTTTATTAAATATTCTGCTCAGATGTAAAGCGATGTAAAATGGATGGAAATTTAAAATGCTTTCAGGTCTTGAGGAGATCTCTCTCTGTGTGTGTGTGTGTTTAGCGCCTTCTTTTATTCATATAATCATGCAAACATTGAGAGGCAGTGCTGGAGCTTCTCTAATGTTCTTTGATTTCATTCATGTACCATCGCTAAAAAAAAAGAACAATTAAAATGAGCCACAGCTAATTGCATGAAAAACACAACAAAGACATTACACAGCCATAGATAACGTTTCTGTGCAAACATTGTGAGAGGAATAGCAAGACAGAATTTTAAATAAAATGTTCTTGAGTGCACTTAATTCTGATTGTTTTTTACACTGGCAATAAAGGATCTAATGTAATAAGCACAGATTAATAACACATATTATCACACAACATATATTGATTTGTAGACACTTTACAAATCAAATAAATCCAAATTATATACAATAATGTGTAATCAATTGAATCCATTCAGACATAGTCAAAGTTATTCAATGTTAGTTACCATATTTTCCACACTAAGTCTCACCTAAAAACCTTTGATTTCCTCAAAAGCCGACAGTGCGCCTTATAATCCGGTGCGCCTTGTATATGGACCAATATTAAGCCACAACAGGTCTAGCAACTATGGTAAGTAGCCGCCGACTTCATTTTCGCCCGTAGAAGAAGAAGCTTGTGGTGCATGCTGGGATAGTGGTCAGAACGCTGGTTTGTTAATAAAGTTTGACTGACCTATCTATCCACCGACCATCTAGAATCAGGTTGTCTGCAGGTCATTTAGCACGATGTTCTCCATGAACATGTTGTGCGCAAATGGAGAAGAGTCGCCATCGTCCGGCCACGTCCTGGTCCAGGAAGGCTCTCCTCGCCGACTGGAGTCGGACGGTTTTGTTGATATTCACTTTAGTGGATCTAGTGGATTCACAACATAACTCCAGCCTCTCCTGCAGCCTCTATTCTATGCGCCTTATAATGTGGTGTTCCTTCTATATGAAAAAAGTTTTAAAATAGGCCATTCATTGAAGGTGCGCCTTATAATCCAGTGCGCCTTATAGTGCGGAAAAT
>CAEGAF010100115.1:0-10196 GCA_903067075.1 Micropoecilia bifurca
CTTAATGTCGTAGTGTTTCCTTAATGTCGTAGTGTTTCCTTAATGTCGTAGTGTTTTCTTAATGTCGTAGTGTTTCCTTAATGTCATAGTGTTTCCTTAATGTCGTAGTGAGAGTATCGTGATTTTAGCTACCAGGTGCAGGAGAACAGAGCTGCACCAAGAAGCTAACAGAAGCTAACAAAGACTGAATAGAAGAGCTATCATCGATACAGTTGTAGCCAAGCATGGTTTAATGTTACACAATACCGTTTTACAAAGTTGTTCAGAGTCTAAACTGGCATTGTTGTGCATTTAAGGTGTAATGTTTACCTTTGACTGAACACCCCCCAAATGCATCCCAGCACCCCCCTTTTGTAAAAATGTCCGCCAGCGCCCCCTGCCATCCTGTGAACATCCCCTGGGGGGCGGTACCGCCCACGTTGAGAACCACTAGTCTAAACGTTTGCTTTATAAGTAGTAGACTCTCTCTCACCAACAACAGCAACATTTCTTTCCACATTTTCCCAAATGGGTAATGTTATGGGACAGATGAAAAATATTAAAAGTCCAAAGGTTTGATCTGATGTCAAGCATTACTATAGTTAATTGCTCCACACCTGATGGTGGGTACACTGTGAGGATTTCAGGAAGTAATTCATAAGGATACAATGAACTGATTTTACACAATAACCATTTTATTCAAAGACCACATTGTTACAGATGTTTAGTACATCTGCTACATTTATTTTTTCTCCATCCAAAATTTGTTCCTGGAAAATGTACAAAAAAGCTACATAATAATCAGCTGAAGGCTTAGGAAAAGTTTGATTGTTCACAATTTCTGGCTTCAAGGTCTAAACTTTTGCTTTATAAGTACAAGACTCGCTCTCACCAACAACACCAATGTTTCTTAACATATTTTTCCACATGGGTAATGTTATGGGACTGATGAAAAATATTAAAATTACAAATGTTTGATCTGATTTCAAGCATTACTATATTACCACACCTGATGCTGGGTACACTGTGCTGACTTTCAGGAAGTGAGTCATAAGGATACAATGAACTGATTGTACACAATAACCTTCTAATTGAAAGACCACATTGTTGCAGATTTTATTTAGTACATGTGCTACATTTATTTTTTTCCGCGGTTAAAATTTGTTCATGGAAAAAGTACAAAATAGCTACATTATAATCTGCTTATAACATTGGGAAGGTTTGATGGCAAACTGTAACAATTTCTGGCTTAAAGGTCTAAACGTTTGCTTTATAAGCACAAGACTCACTCTCACCACACAGTAGGACAGAGAAAATCTTTGGCTTCAAACTTTCAAATCTTACAAGATTTAATTTCAGTTATATGTTAAAGAGACTCAAAGGTGAGTGGATCATTACTTTGAAGATTAAGAAGAATTAATCTTTATCTTAATCTTTATGTTTGTTTTGTTTTAGACCTCTAGTCAACTGATGATGGATCTGAAGTTATGGCTCTCAATTCTGATGGTTTGTGGTAGGCTTTGCATGAAAATGACAATTCATGAAATATTGTTATTCCATCACTGTCTACTTGCTGAAAAAGTATTTTGTGCTTTATTGCAGAGATGGCTGAATCTATAGGCTCGGGCAAGGAATGGCTCATATCTGTACCATCAAGAATCTCTGTTCTTGAAAACTCATGTGTGGTCATTCCCTGTGAGTACGATTACCCCAAGAGAGGTAACCTGTTTACAAAGTGGAGGGGATACTGGAGTTTAGGTGACGATACCGTCGCAACAAATAACCCCAAATCCAAAGTAATGCAGCGGTTCAATGGGAGATCCAGAATTATAGGAACCATTGAAAGTGGCAATTGCACCTGGCAGCTGGATGACGTCAGAGATACCGACGCTGGTTTGTTTATCTTGACTATTGAAATTCCAAGACACCAAAGGCACATTTTTTCAAGCGATATGGTGGCCCTCAATGTCTTCCGTGAGTATATTAGAGTCTTTTTCAGTAATTCCAAACCATTTACTTTTAAGATAGTAAAACATGTTTAAATGACTATTTAATAAGTAATTTTGTGGAAATTGTTGATTATACAGGAGTTCCTGAGCCTCCCGTGATGACTGTTTCAGTAAATAATCATGCATCTGCCACCTGCAAAGTTACTCATGCCTGTCCATCATCTCCTCCCAAATTCTCCTGGAGTCACCGCGGAATGATCGAAACAAGTACACAAAAGCTGAAAAAAGGGTTGTGGTCAACAACATCGACCCTCACCTTCACCCCTGAAGAAGCCGACTTCAACAAGCCTTTAAACTGCAAGGTGAATTTAAATGACAAGAAGTCTACAGAGGGCTCTGTGCTTCTCGTCAAGAAGAATACCTAGTTAAACTAAGCATGGAATGCTAAATTAAAGCAATATTTTAGCGCTGTCTGCCATAATGACAAAGTGATTTTGCAGGAAACGCTTTGATTTAGTAAAACCTTTTATAAAAAATCTGCATTTAGAGAGAGAGAAGAAAATCTTGTTGCATGCTTTTATTCATTTCACCTTGAGTTGATTTTTACCTAAATCTTTTAATAATGTGCTAGAGGCACAAAAGTTAAGATTCTTTAGCTTTGATGATTTTCTAATAGTTTATGAATTTATCTTGTTTAGCTGTTTTTCTTTCTTTTACTCTTTATCAACTGTAAAATCATACACTGACTATTAAATTTACATCATACTCCAATCTCCTCAAGTTGTCCTTTTGTTTTAAACATGCAATATGTAACTTTTGCATGTTCATATTTGTTAAAGATTCACTATACTGGGGTGCTGTGGTGGCGCAGGTTCAAAGGACGACCCACGTATTGAAGCCCTAGTCCTTATGGCGGTGGGCGCAGGTTCAATTCCTGGCCTGGTGAAATTTGCCCCATGTGTTCCCCTCTCTGATTGCCCTCTTTCCTGTCAAACTACTTTCAAATAAATGTCACTAGACACAAGAAAACTTTTTTTAAAAATTCACTATACTACGAAAGTTAATAATGAGCGAGATAATCGGAAAAAAAAAAAAACACAAGTCCAACTGCCTAGTCCTTGTGCCCCCATTTAACATTTATAAACATATTCCGCTCCCAAAGCAAAACCAGCCAATCAGAGCCGGGGGGCGTGTCTTTGCCTACGCGTGTACGTGCAGCTCACAGTAGTTCTGCCAGAAGCTAGGGGTGTGCTGTTTTTGTGCTATTGGCTGAGAAACAAAACAACTTTACAGGGAAACGTCTGAGTTCTGGAGTAGTACCTGGTCCAAAAATCAAAACGAAAGACTCACAACAAAAGGTAAGCTAACAGAGAGAATTAGACCAAGCCCGAAATAAAACGATGCTATGATGGAGGGAGTAATGCTCTCAAAGGATTCAAAACCGATCCATGGATCATTTTAACATTACCTAACACAACCTCTGTATACATATTGTTTCTTTGACTACTATTATTTGATCCGACTTATTTTTTGGTAATAATTAAATGCATTTAGATTTGGTAAAATTATTTTCTTATGGGCTCTGCCCGTCATAAATAAACAGTAAACGGATTATTACGAAAATACAGTGATTCTTGAGAATAGGGACAAAATGGGTTTTAATTTTCCCATAATTTTTTTTTGTTCTTTCTCAACCTTATGTATTCAAACATGACAAAAAATGTTTTGAAAATGTAAAGATGCTAAGGTTCAGGTTCCCAGTTGCAACATTTTTTTTAAATTACATTTTTAATCAATCTGACCTAGAATGTTGTCATCACCATCTGACAAAAATAAATACAAAATAATTTTTTATGACCCTATTAGTGATATTTTTACTCATTTTACAGACAGTTGCTTCTTAAGAAATTAAATAAATATTTAAAACAAAACCCAACAAAAAGTCCATCTGACAGAGTTGATACTGCATGATGGAGTTGAAAAAGAACTGAAGGTGGTGACAAACTAGTGAGTAGAATGAAAAACTTGATACATGTGAAGTAATGCAATTCATGTAAAATACAATAAAATGAATTATTTGTACATTTAAGTGAGATTTGACAACAATTTCACTGAAAGTCAGAAAAACTGATGGAGTTGACATCGGACGTAGGTGACAAAAAAAACTACCTCAATTTATTTGATGTTATTCCTAAGGAGGCCATAATGTAGCTCATCAGGTCCATGACATTTTTACATTACACCATAATTAAGCTTTTATTTCACATAATGTCATCAAATTTTGTAAATTGTCAGTTATGGTGTTGACACATCAAGCAACTTAGGATTAAAAAGAAGAAAAAACTAAAGACTAACTGCTATATTCATTTTCTAATTTAGGACACATTAGTGTTGTCCCTGGGAAGAGCAAAAGGAGGTTCATGTTGACTTCTACGACTTACAGCCATGAGACCAAATGAGCCAAGTGTGCTGTCCAGTGTGCTAGCTCCCACCTCACAGGAGCTACTGGTGACATAAGTGAGCACAGGCCAGGGTACGAAGTAAATGTTTGTATCAAACCATCACTGCTACTTCTTACCTTCCCAGTGAAAACTGGAAATTCATTGTAATTTTAAAAAGGTAGGCCACATTTGGGCAAGGCAAATTTCTATTTTTGATTCTGAATATTTTTAAACACGCATGTTTTCAATTTACAGCACTGGAGTTTTTTGGTTAACACTGGCATAGAGTGGCCTCTATATTAAAAGTTCCACCCTCAGTAAGTTATATGCTGCTTGTAAGAGAATAACTGAAGAAAGACGCCTGAGCCTCTGCAACATGATGAACATGAAGAGGTCTCTCATCTTGATTTGACAACAATCTCCCCTGGAAAATGTTTCTCCCACATGGCTGTTATCTGCTTCACATTACTTCCTCTTTTATGAGTCGAACATTTTCCATTGCTAATGAAGAATTTAAAATAAAATACGCTGTTTGTGTTCCTTGATATGGACAGCAATGCCAAAAGCAAAAATCAGGTCAAAACTTTTCAGTTTTCTTTTTGAGTAATAGATGTCGATGTTTTGAAAAATTTCATCGAGGTTTGTAGCAACTTCCCTTTCTGAGAGTTAATTCTGAACACAATTACATGCACTTACACGTGGGTTTTTCCACATTTGACCAATAAGACAAGCCCATCAACAACCACACTTTCTTCGTTTATTAATGAATAATCATCATCGCTGATGATGATTATTCAAGCCTCACTTATTTTCACATCTGCACTTACCAAGCTTTCAGGTCAACAACAACAGGATCATCATTTGATCTCTTTAAAGTTTGTCTCTTGTCAGAATAGTTTTACTTTTAAACACGTTAAACAAATGTCGCAATTTTCAAGCAAAAGAGGAAATTCTAAAGACAACACTTGCCCAGTATGTTGTAACCAGACAAGACCTACCACATAAACAAGAATTAAAAATACACTTAGGTAAATTAGCTTAATAGGCATTATTGATACATGTATTTACAATACTTATTTGGAAAAGTTATGGCTGCAAGCAAAAGTGCCTTAGTTTTAGAATTTGTTTCCTTTATGTAAATGAAATGAATTCTATGTATTTAACCCTTGTGGGTAAGAGGACAGAGGCAAATGATACAAGTTTTACGTGTGTGGGGTCAGTTGGATGCCATTTCTAAACACAAGGGTTAAAGAAAATGAATGAAATATATTTAGAATTAATTTCCTTTTTAACCTGGTTAACTGTTGATGTAGATTGATTGCATTTGCAAGTGAAATCTGCACAGAACATCTGCAGCACACATCAAAATGCTCACAGAACAAACTTATTTCAAATATAATTAAACCATTAATTACATACCAGGTAGACAGACTGCAGCTTTTCCTTTATTTATTAGTCTTTGGTATATATTTGACCATCCCAGTCAGTCTGAAAAACAAATACAACATACAATTATTCCATTTACTCAAGAATTTGTTGAAGTAAAGATGGATACATATCCCAACATTTCCAAATATTAGAAGAATGTGAATAATCACAAGTCTTGTCCTGTGAATACAAATCAGATGTTTTGAAAACAATTCTAAATAAGATGAAAAGTTTGCTTAGTTGAGTGATAAGAATGTTTTGATACCTCCTCTGGCAGTCCTGACCTCTTTGTGCCTTTTAAGTGTCTCTAGGTTTCCCCCTGCTGGCCAAATAAAGGTATAATTATAAAAGTATAATTTTCTCAGAGGATTTTCTACTATGCATGGCTTTGTACATAGAATCATATTAGTGCTATTGTCTCCTAAAGGTGAAGTTTGGTCAGAAAAAAAGATTAAAACTACACAGGGATTCATAGTATGAAATAAATTTGTCATAAAATGTAAAAGAATAATAAATAAAAAATCTAGATCTATCTGAGGAGGAAGCAATGTGCATATAAATTCCACAAACAAGAACATTCCAAGATGGATTTAGGCCTCTAGGACCTAAATCTATTTAGGCTCTACAGGCTTTTCCTGAAGGATAATCTAGGACTGGTCCTATTTCAAAAGTTATAGCCAAATTAAAACCCATCAACATTTCCTCTGAATTATCAACAACCAGACTATCATCCAATCAATATCCAAATATTTAGAGGATGATACTTTATCAATAAAGCCTTCCATAGGTCAGAAATATCAATATCATCTTGGATTTAGGTTTAGTTCTATAAAATGGCATGATTTGTTGTCTTCATGCTAAGGTTCAGCTTCAGGTCATACATTGATGTATAATGTTATCTACATAAAAATGCACTTTAGCTGTAGACACATTCTTTCAATTGCTATTTGGAAATGGAAAAAAACTTGGGTCAAAAACTGCCTTTCAAAATTCTCTAAATATTTGACATATTTACATTAAAATGTTTATCTGCAAAGCTATCTGATCTATAACATCAGTGTATAAACGGTATGTGTCACTATGTCAGTGTTTTGGGATGTGTTGTGGCTTTTATTTATGTTGCATAGGTTTAGTTTTTTGTCCTATGTCAAGTTTTATTTCTTGTCTCTATGGATCTAGGTCATCGGTTATCCAGCTCAGTCTCCTCTGTTAATTTAGGTCATGTTTTTCCACCTGTCTCCTCATCGATTATTCCCTTCAGCTGTTTTCTGTATTAAGTTCAAGCTATGTCCTTGTCTGTTGCTGGATTTCTGCGTGTGTCGTCACTCTTGTGTTGCCTACTTGTGTCTGAAAAAATCAGTAAATAAACTGCATGATGCCACGCCAAGTGTTCGTTTTTTTTGGTTCACCTTCGCCTCCTAAAACACCTTAGCTGACATGTCATTTTTTACTCATAAAACATTGAGCTGGACAGGTCGTGAAACATTTATTCCCTTGTCGTTGATAGCAGCACAATACATTGCTCCTATTGTTCTAGAAACATTTGACACTATGTTGAGGTTTCCCTTAGAGATCTTTGCTCCAGTTTCATTGTGCCACTCGTTGCGACTGACAGGAGGCTGAGCCTCACTGGAGCAAGTGAGAGCCACAGTTTCTCCCTCCTTTACGTCGACCTTGTATTCAACGTTCACATTCAACGGTGCATCTCCATGAAAATAGAAAAACCGCTATATATTCTTGCCATATATGTTGTTTGTGACTGTGTCTGGTACAACAGTATCATAGAAACGAATTGAAGTCCTCATTTGGTAGTTCTGCTTACAGACAATGTAGAGGCAAACAGCATTTTAGAAACATGCCATGATAATATGGTAATTATAGCATCATGAAACAAAATAACAATGAATCAATGAAAGTAGGTGTTGGCTTTCTTAGCTCACAATGTTTAGGTGGTGAACTAGAACATTAATTCATTCATTTTAACCTGGCAGAATGAATTTGAACTGGTTCTTGTTTAGGAAGAACTAGCAACACGTTGGCATTTATTGGTAAAATTATGTAAAAAAAAAAAGTGAATTCTTAAAACTGTCATGCACCAAAATGCAACCTTGCCACACCACCTCTTCAACTTTTTGACCTCAATGTGGCTTCTGTGACTTGTGTTTATTTTGCGTTCTCTACATTTTCACGTCTCTTTTAAAAGGTTTTTAGATGCAAAACACATTGAATCTTCAAAGAAACAAACTACAACAAAAACAGACCAGTGTGGAAATGGACCAAAAACTATTACTGATGTTACAAACACCTTTTTGGGTCCAACCAAGAACAAGGAATGTGTAAATTATAAAGTGGCCAAAGTGAATTATCAAACAAAGAAACCACAATAGTGGTGTGGGTGTCTGCATAGTAGTTACCTTGCAAAACCTAAAATTGTGGGTTCAATTTCAGCTTCCTACTGTCATATGGATGTGCCCACAGGCAATTGAGTGGGCCTGTGAATTATGTAATTGATATTTTTACAAAAGTACTATATTAATTGAGTCAGTTCAAAAGTATGTGACAAACATGAAAATAACTTCAGAAACCATATATTTTTCTTAAGATATGAATACTTTTTGTCAAAAAAACTTATGAGCTAAAGCCTTATCATGTTTAAGAAAAAGTAGGAAAAACATATTTCTTTTTGCATTTTAACATATAGGACTGATGAAAAATATTATTATTCCAAAGATGTGATCTGATGTCAAGCATTACTATATTTAATTGGTCCATAGCTGATGCTGGGTACACTGTGCTGACTTTCAGGAAGTCATCAATAAGGACGGTTGTACTGATTTTACATCATAAGCATTTTATTCAAACACCACATTGTTGCAGATTTTATTTAGTAAATATGCTACATTTAGCTTTTTTTCCTCCATCTAAAATTTGTTCCTGGCAAAAGCAAACAAAAAGCAACATAATCCGCTTATGGTTTGATTGCAAACTGTAACAATTTCTGGCTTCAAGGTCTAACCCTTTGCTTTATAAGCACAAGACTCACTCTCACCACACAATAGGACAGAGACAATCTGGCTGCAAAACATTCAAATCTTACAAGATTTAATTTCAGTCATATGTTAAAGAAACTCAAAGGTGAGTGGATCATGACTTTGAAGATTAAGAAGAATTCACTAAAGACTTTTATATATTTATCTTAATCTTTTTGTTGGTTTTTAGACTTCTAGTCAGCTGATGATGGATCTGAAATTGTGTCTCTCAATTCTGATGGTTTGTGGTAAGTTTAATCTTAAAATGACAATTCATGGAATATCATCGTTCTATCACTTGCTAACAAAATATTCTTGTATTTGTGCCTTTATTACAGGAATGGCTGAATCTCAAATCTTGGGCAAGGACTTTCTCATAAATGTGCCATCGGGAATCCCTGTTCTTCAAACCTCATGTGTGGTCATTCCCTGTGTATACTCGTATCCCAGGACAAAAAAAATATTGAACAGATTTCGGGCTTTCTGGTTCAGAGGGCACACATTGGTCGCATCAAATTTTCCGAATTTGAAACTAACGCGTGAGTACCGCCATCGAACCAGAATGCCAGGAAGCATTAAAAGTGGAAACTGCACCTGGCAGCTGTATGGCGTCAGAAAAACCGACACTGGTCCGTTTTACTTCAGAATTGAAATTCCACAACATAAAAGCTTCACTTACTCAAACAATAAGGTGACCCTCGATGTCTTCCGTGAGTACATTAGAGACCTTTTCAGTAATTCTAAACCAAAACATGTTTTAATAACTACTTGACAAGTTATTTTGTAAAAATTGTTGATTGTACAGGAGTTCCTAAGCGTCCCGTGATGACCATAAAAGTCAGTAATAAAGTGACTGCCACCTGCAAAGTTACTCACGTCTGTCCAACATCTCCTCCCCACATCTCCTGGAGCCGTGCAGGAACGTGGGCAACAACGTCTAAACGGGAGAATACATGGTTGTGGTCAACAATGTCGACCATGACCTTCACCCCTCAAGAAGCCGATTTTAACAAGCGTTTAGAATGCATAGTGAAATTCCACGGCAGGAAGACTACAAAGGGCTCTGTGCTTGTCATCAAGCAGAAGACCAAGTGAAACTACATATACAGTATTAGATTACAGCAATATTTTAGAGCTATCTGCCATGATGACAAAGTGATTTAGCAGAAAAGGGCCTGAATTAGTAAAACTAGAAAGGAAAAAAGAACATTTAGAGACAAGAAATTCTTATTGATGCATGCTTTGATTCATATCACCTTCTAAGTTTAACTTTACTGTTAGAGATTTTTTGGTATTATCATTTTGTTATTACTTTATATTCAGTCTAATCAACAATAGTTAATATAGATTGTGATTTTCAGTTTAAAGTG
>CAEGAF010100116.1:0-10585 GCA_903067075.1 Micropoecilia bifurca
TCATTTTTAATTTTTTTCCACAGTTTATTGGTGGCTCAGTGCAGTAATATGTTGTTGACTAACTATGATGATTGGATTTTAAGCGGTTTAATGGGCTGAATTTATAAAAACACTTATGGCTGAAACCCTTTAGGGTAAATAGCAACAATCATTCAGACATACACTATGCTGACTCGGCATGTGGGGGGAGAAATCTGGAATCATATCCACAACTTTCACATTGAAGAGGCCATTCCAGCTGCCCTCCGGTCACTTTAACATATTGACTCATTTTGGATTGGTCAGCATTTAAAGGAGCCTAGTTTCCTGTTTGGCAGCTACTAGTCTGAGAGCCACTGCTAGCTTTAGCTCCAGATATTTGTGGGTCAGAAATAAATGTTTTTGTTCCTCTCATTTAATTTGGTCCAGATCAGCCACAGTTCTGGACCAAACAGAACATTGACCAAACTGTTGACATGTATCATAGGTCACACTCAGTCTATAAATAAAAATTCTAAACTGTTTTCTGAATAGATTTATTTTAAGTGTAAAATACGACACCTCTGTATTTAAGAACCTTTGAGAAATGTGTCTTGACGCATGTAGACCCTTTGGAAGAAATTAAAATGAAGGACACTTTTTACTTTGACATGTTTTGATAGTGTTAAGAGTAGTTAAACCTGGTTAAAAATGATTTTAATTTGGTTGGCTTGTTTGTTTTCGACTTTTCATAAAATCCACACTCAGAGTTCCTGTGTAGTGCTGGAAAGTTTGGGAAAGAAACAAATTTGATTTTGCTGTTTTTTAAGTCTGAATAACTACAGAAGTTGCTTTTATTTTCCAGACTTGTTCCATTGTAAAAAGTTTTTTTTTTTTGCAGTGGGGGTCAAAGGTCCCAACATAATTATCTAGTGATTTTCTTTTCTTCAAATAAATCTTTTTAAAAATTAGCTCAGATGCAGCATTATAGTAAAACAGAAAATAAAATAGTATTTTTTTAATAAAAGGAATTTGTAAACAGGTATAGATTCAAACCTGAAAAAGGCTTGAGCATGTTTGTCATTTGGGAAGTAAAGGATACATCTTTCTAATTTCTATAATTTATCATTTTCAGTCATAAACCTAACACCTAACATAAAACATATGATCTTTGAAAGTATTTTCTTTTTAATCTTATTTTATATTTAGATAAAGCTTGTTTTACCCACTCTAACAATAATGTTCTGATCAAGATCTTGATTGTTTTGTGTTATTTAATTTAGTCACAAAAGGTCAACAAACAAAAAAAGACTTACAAAAAAGAAAATAATTATTTCACTGCTTTCTGGGCCTCCAGGTTTGTTTAAACTGATCTGAACCCAGCTGTTCCTAAACTGGATCCAGTTTAGATGTTTGGCAAATTAACACAATAACAAAACCACAGGTCACAAAGTGAAGAAAAAAAAACATCTTGCCGTAAACATGTATAGTTTTACGTCTTTTCTTTGGGACGTTATCGGAAGGAAGTTATAAGCTGTATTTACTTTTTACATTAATACCTGGAAATTAAAAGGAGCTTTATAGAGAATACATGAATAAAAACCATTAAAACTGTTTAAAAAGAGAGATAAAGTCACAATAACAACATATTTTTGCTCATCATTCTTTGGCTGAAACTTTTCTTCAGCTCAGCTGCTTGGGTTTTATATCCAAAGTGCATAGCGCCCCTAGTGGCCGATTCCATATCTCTGCCTCTAGCAGTTCTCCATCAGTTACTCCACATTTATTACCCTCCAATCAGTCATGATGCCTGTAAAATAAGGAGTCTATAGTAAACTAACATGTTCTGGTCTGAAACAGGGAGTTTTTTTACAGTAAGCATTCAGTGCAGGATTACATAACTGCCTCTGCAGCAGGTGGGATGATAAGAGCAGAGAAAAGAGAGAAGCAAACACAAATAAATGGAAAAAAAGCCACAAGGCTTTTCTCCATGTTTTCTGTTTCTACTCCGGTGTAATGAGTTAAATTAAGAAGAAAATCATTTCTCCACCTTGCAAGTACCTCTCGATCTCACAAGAGGCTCACACAGACACAAAGTCATTGCAGTAAAGACACTGGACTCAAAACATGCCCTTTTTTTTGCAAGCCAGGCCTATCTTTACTTTATTTTATTATTTTCATTTTTTGCCATTTCTGGATGAGGATTTATCTCGTCTCTGACAAGTGCAGCATGACCAAGGGTTTGACAGGATGGGAAGGAAAAAGATGAGACAAAAACTTTGGACGTATCAGATTCCCTCACCCAACTCCCCACATGCCGTTTTTAGTTCATAACTGCCAAAGGTTTTAATTATTAACGAGGACAATTCTCTGGCGTGTGGGATGAGTCATGCTTTCTGCTGCTGGGTCTTACTCGAGCCCGAAAGGTTGGATCACCACAGAAAAGAAGAAGGGAATTTTTAACCCTAAAAAAGCATGAAAGTTTGATAGAAGTGTCTAAAAACATCCGGCGCTCAGGAGGGCAGCTGCCTGGGAGGAAGAAGTGGCTCCAAAAAGACGATAGAAGAAATCCCAGTATGAAACAGGTCAAAGTTGATTACTACACTGCATTTTTTAATATAATTTTTAATGGCTAAATAGGATTTTTGGAGCAGGTGTTTTGTTGGAATCCTGTGAGTTGTTAATATCATTTCAATCTCTTCGCTTGGTGGAAAGAAGATTCGCCAAATAAAACTGAACAAAGTAGACTGAACTAATATGTCATTGTTTCAAGCATTTCAAGTTTCAAACAAAATAGGTAAAAAGTTTATTAAATCTATGTTTTCCATATTTTCCATATGGGGTCTTAGTTGAGATTATATAAAAACCGATGAGGTAGGATTTACTAAAACTAAACTTATTAGAAGGAAGCTAATAAGACCAAGAGACCTTCTACCACCATTAGGGTCTATGTAAATGACAATTCAGTGGGGTAGATGGCAAAAATAATATTTTGTGCCACCTGCTTTGACATTTTTTAAATTTAATTAGTTTAAAAAATGTAATAAAAAAACTCACTACATTATGTCTTGTCTGATCAACTGACCCAACAGCTTCAGTCTTTGGGAAAATAAAATATGTTTCTTCTGAATACAAGAATTATATTACCTTCAAAGTTCTAAATTGTTCATAACCTCAAAAATTCCCATCAAAAATGAACAGGTTGGACAGTGTTAGCCCCTTTTCAAAACCTCTTTTTAAGCAATTTTTAACTCCTTAAAATAACCTAGACTAATATTTTCGTGGATAGTACTTGGAATACATTCACAAGTTACCATGAGGTTTGTTGCTATTGTCTCAGACTTGCACCTTCTGTATTATTATGCTAAAGCTACATCAAGAGGGACTGAATCTGCATCATTTTCCCAGTTTATTCATCTGAAGCCAATTAGGGTCATTTTCTCAGAACTATGACGCTTGAAAAATCACAAGAAATGACTTTTTACATAAATATCATAATGTTTACGCAACACCTGGTGGAGTTGGAGGAGGCCAGCGAGTCACAGCTTACAAACAGAGCTGACAAGGTCAACTGATATGACCAGTAGCTTTAGCTAACATAAAGCTAAAGAATAATAACTCTTGACTTGAGAAGTGAGAAAACACCAATACATTTAAATCATGTTAGGGTGTGTCTGAGCCATAAAACATAAATAAATAACCACTTTTCACCACAGATTACTGCTAATAACTTCTCAGAACAAGCTTTACAGTCTAAATGATCAGTTGAATAGCATTTTTAAGAAATCTGTGACAAGTAGTCCTAAATAATGCTTCCAGCTGAGCACACACTTGAAAATGTTCCAGATGTAACAAGCAGCAGCACATTAGCATCAACAGCGTTTTTCAGTCTGAAAGGACCACAAGGACTGTTTTCATCAAGCACCATAAAAAGGTAACGAGGATTTTAACTTCAAGAAAAAAGGGGGACACAGTGCAAACAGGTGCTCATTTTAATACCTTGATTTCAACGTGATTATACAAGAGAAAATGAACCAATATACAGGAGATTTCTGACCAATAGAAAATTGTATTTATTATACTTTTCATGATACATTCTACTCAGTTGTAATGTCAAAAACACTCAGAAATTTAACTTAATAATGCTTTTTAAATAAGGATCAAATAGAGTTAAGCTGATAAAAGAATTTAAAAATAGAACTTGTCCTGACAACATAACCCCAAACTAAATAAAATTATTTGAAGCCATCATGTCTGAGCTTTTTTTGTAGTTTTCTTTTATTTATTTTTTTTACTAATATTGCACATGGTGTTTTACGATATGATTCTGTCCAAGTCTAATAATTTAGAGCCTCGATTTGTTCGCCTCAGAACGCCTCCTCTCCCAAAGCCCAACAATGCCAGAAGCACATCAAGTTTAATGCACATTTATTTTGGTTGCATAATGTTGATAAGAAACCTTTGTTGTTGTTTTTTTCACAACATACTGTGGGAGATAGAAGAATCGGGAAAACTGCCCAGGGGTTTTATGGACTACCAGGCCTCGTTCTGTCATCTTTCGAGAAGAAACGTCAAAGATTACATTTCACACTCTTTGTTTTTGCAGGTTCAAGCTGCTCAGCAAAATGGAAAGAAGCAAAGACCCACTTAGAACAACTGAACAGTCCCTCTTTGCAGCCTGAAATAGCTCTGAAGTGTTTTGTCAAGTTCTCTCCGCTCTTTTCTTGCCCCTTTTAAATAAAACCAATACCTCTTAAATAATCCTGCATAGAAAAATAAATGAACTATGTTGTTAATTCTTTTAACTAAGAATTGAGAGCTGGCGAGGGGTGCAGGATCGCTGATTGAAATATATTATGGGTTGGTTTTAACACTCTGACTCATAGTCTCTCGAAGATGCTCCGTCGCACAGTATCAGTGTGTAGATATTAGTCTGTCCTTGTAATTTACAAATCAGTCCCACAGATACAAACAATGTAAGACTTACAAAATAAATTCCAGGTTACGCTTACATGGCAAGCAGCTTTGTAACTTTTTTTTCCTTTGGGTTTATTTTTCTTTTTTCTTTTTTTTTTGTTTTGTTTCAAGAAATAACGTCTCTGACAGTGTATGTGACGTTAGATTTCACCCAGAAAAAAAAAGAAAAGAAACATACGTTTACTGTAAGTAGCAACTTCAAAGAGAAACACAACTCCAGTCAAAAGACACTATATTTAACATGGCTCTTTACACAAGAAAGCAAGTCATTAAATCATTCCCAAAAAAAAGAAAGAAAAAGAGTTTTACAGTGCCGTCAGTTGCCATTAATGCAAAACAGGAGCCGTTTATCTTCCCAGCAAAGAGCAGGTGTACTGCTGCTGGTGGGTAATCCAGACAAGATGGCAGAGAGTCTGCTGTTGACTTCAGTGAGGATCCCCAGATGTGGACACCCTCACATAAAAATAATAATAAAAACAAAAAAAAAGGGGAAAAGGTAGCATCCATAAAAGTCATTAAGTGTTCAAAACCTCATTCCAGATTCAACAATCCCTTGATTCTCTCCAAGCGATCAACACCCGACGCTTCCCCTGCTTTTTCCTTTTGTTAAACATGGCCTGATGGCAGCGAGGTATATTCTCAAGCACTGTTTTCAAGACCCTTTGATTTGAGTGAAACAACAAAAGGAGGAGGAAAAGAACAAAAAGAGAACAAAAAAATAAGTATCCATTTCAATAGCAGCAAAAATACTACGACTGTAATTTTGATTTCTTTGTTTTTTAGGAGGTCCTGTTGTAAGTTTGCGGGATTCATACAGGTAGTGACATGGAAAATCCAAAAGGTCTCTTACTCTGAAATACATCCACTCTGATTCTAATAATAGCTTTGTAGTGTGGAGCCATTTTGTCTATCTCTGCATTGGTCATTAAGGATTTCCAGAAGGCACTTTTTTGTTCTATGTGTAGGTGTTTGCGTGTGTGTGTGTGTGTGTGTGTGGATGTAGAGATGAAGACAGAAAGCCAGAGAATAGGGGGCTTGAATAGGGTGTGTGTATGTGAGACTTTAAGAGAACTTGAAGAGAAAACAGAAATAAGATAGAGTTTGCCTGTCTATTGGCTTGATGTGTGTGTAATCAGTGCTGACCATCAAACAAAACAGTTCCTACATTTTACTCAGGGCAGTCTGCTCCTCAAGCACCTGCAGGTAATCAGGCGTCCCTTGGAGCTTGGCTTTCAACTCGTAATACTCACTTTTCCTCTGCTCCACCACGATCTTACTGTGGTTTCCGCCTATCAGTGATGATTTCTTCATCTTTTTATCCAGTGTCTTTTCAGGATAGCGGATTTCATACCCGCCCATCCCTATACTGTTAAAATCTCTTTTACTGTCCAAGAAGTTGTGGATGAACAGGCTGGGCTCTCGGTTGGGGAGAAACTCCTCGAGTTCATCGATGGTGCTGAGGCGTTTGTTGCGCTCCAGGGTGGAGAGTAGGTCCTTGTCCTTGTCGGGACAGTTCCGCAGAATGATCTTCTGTCTCTGCGAGTCAGCAAACTTGAAGCCGGCGTCCATGTCTGAGGACCGTCCAATGCCGCAGGTGTGGCTCTTGCCAATGTGCTCAATGGTCTGGGGAATGAACGTTTCACCTCCCAAGTCATCCCCAGGGATGGACCCTTTCTTGCCGGATTTGTGGCCATGGCGACGAAGCTGTAGAGACAACGAGCCACACTCCTGGTTCCCCAGCCCCTCTTGCCGGCCCACGGGCTTTTTATTCCGCCTTAGGACAAAGACTAGAAGGCAGAAGGCCACAAACACAGTTAGGATAAGCACCACAAGTATGCTGAGGATCATAATGGAGAGAGGCACAGGTCCTCCTGGAGGTGCCTTGCCGACCCCTGCGGGTGATACCGAGGTCACAATTGGGGTGGAGCTTGAGATAGGTGGAGATGTCGTGAGTTTAGGACAGAGAATCTCATTTTTAATCAGACGCAGCTCAATGTTGGCAAACTGCACAGGGGAGGCACATTTCACCTCTTTTGCAGCCACTCCATCACTGAGCCTCTGCAGCCAAAGCTTGAGTGCGACCAGATCGCAGGAGCACTCCCATGGGTTGCCCTCCAGATCTATTTGGGTCAGCGACCGCAGATTGTCCAGGACACCACTCACTGGCAATGTCATGAAGTGGTTGTTTTTCAAGTTGAGTCTGGCTAGAGGGACACCAGCAAAGATATAGGCTGGGAGACTCCGAAGGACATTGTTGTTGAGATACAGGAGTTGTAGATTGGGCATCGAGTCAAATGTGCTTGCAAGGATCTCTTTAATGGCATTGTATTCCAAATAAAGGTACTGGAGGTTTGTGAGGCCCAGAAACATCTCTGGGTGTAGCTGTTCAAGTTGGTTTCCATTCAAATACAGTCTCCTTAGATTAGTAAGGTTAGCAAACACACCTTTTTGTACCACTGCAATTTGATTACTGCCAAGATGAAGCAAATCTAAGCCCTCAAAGCCTTGGAAATCGGTTGGGCTGATATCACGGATGTAATTCCCACTTAGGTGAAGTTTCTTGGCATTTGGGGGTTTGGAATTAAGATCAGCAAGATTTCTTATACTCCTTTCCTGACAGCTTACACTAACACCAAAATCAGACGGATGGGCCTTACAGCTGCAAGGGAGTGGACACAACATTAGGGGAGTCCGTGGAACAATCTCTCTGTTTTTGCCAAAAGGGGGTAAACCAGCCACAATGCCGTTTCCATAAAACTTAGATGAGTCAGTTGTTTTTGGTGATTTTGGAGCTGCTGTGGTTGGCGTCATTTTGGATGGCCCCTGCCCATTTTCAGCCTGTGCAGGTGGCATCTTAATATCAAATTCGCTTCCCGTTCCCATGGGACAAAGCTCCTGTCTGTTGGTTTCTTTCAGGAGCCTCCCATATAAGTCACTGGGGGTTTCACATATGGCCTCGCCAATAAAAATATTGTAGGGCATGTTTTCAAGCCACGCCTTCAGAGGTGCTAAATCACAGGTACAGTTCCAGGGGTTATCGTCAAGCTGCAGCTCTACAATCCGGCCGATATGCTCAAGGACTCCTAAATAAGGAAGGTTCTGAATCCTGTTTCCTCTTATATCCAAGTGTGTGAGAGAGGCAAAGCGGAAAATGTTCTCAGGAAGAGCCTGTATGAGATTATCATTCAGAATCAGCACTTTGAGTTTGTGCAGTTTGTTAAATGCTCCCTTTTCAATGTATTTTATTAAGTTGTAGTCAGCCTGAAGGTATTCCAGGTTTTCAATGCCTTGGAAAGTGTCAGCTCGCAGCACCTTTAACTCGTTATTGTTAAGGTGCAGCTGCTTCAACGCGCTCATCCCCATGAACGCGCCGCCTTCGATGTTCTGCAGTTTATTGTTCCCCAGCTGCAGTGACACAGCGTGGGTGAAGTTGAGGAACGAGTTAGGGTACAGCACAATCAGAAAATTGTTCTGGAAGTTCAGGTGGTACAGGGAGGAGGCCGGAGGGATAAGCTGCGTGGGCCGATAGATGGTGATCTTCTCACAGTTGACGTACAGCACGTTCTCCACTGACATGCAAGAGCAGGCGATGCAGGTCTCGGCCATCAGATCCGAGGCAGTGGGGTCCGTCATCGGAGGTCCGTCTGACATGGAGGAGAGGGATGAGGAGAGGGAGCCCGAGATGGAGGAAAAAAAGGCTGCCAGCAGGGGTACGAGCAGCATCTCGCCGGTTAGAAAACCTCCCCCAGTAAACCATTTAGTAACCTTTGGAGAGAGATAGAAAGAGAGAGGCATGCAAAAAACATTCAATCACTCAGGTGTAGATATGTGTGGAAGCACACACTTACAAAATGCAAGCCATTTGAGACTCATTATAAAACAATTCTGGCATCTCTTTCATTAAAAGACAGTTTCTTCATATTCCATAAGGAAAAAAACACTGCTGTGTAGCATTTCTCACTGTTCTGCATTGCCTTACTTTTCATGGGCTGACTAAAACTACCTTGATTACTTAAACATAATGAATGCTGCAGATCCTCCTGTCTTATTCTGGCACCCAAAGCCTGATGAGTTGCCTTAAAAATGTCAAAGGCAGCAGCATGACTGTTTGGCTCATTCAACATGATCAAAGTCAAAAGGCTCTCATTTTGTATGAAGTGTCATCTAAAGCCAGCAGCACACGGCTTATTTGGCAATGTAAAGCAAGGGAGGAAGAACTGGGTCTGTGCCCATTGCTGAAATTTTGAGATGCTTGGATGCGACCGTCCTCCAGTCTTATAGTCAGAATCTATTGAGATAATTTAAGAGTGACCAAAGGAAAAGACGGGTCTGGGTTATCTTCAAATCATGGAATCTTGAGGAAAAAAATGTGACTTACCAAAAGCTGCGGTGGCAATGAGCGCGGCTCCCTCTGGAGACTTGGGGCAGCATTGATGGAGACGTGCGCAAAACAGTCCTTCCAGCTCGAGTGTAAGAGCGCAGATGGATTTGAGGGGGTGCAACAAGGTTTCTTCAGCCCCTTTATGCCCCCGTGCAGCTTTAACACGATTCAAGCTAAACTAGAAGGAGGAATAGGGAAGGGGGTAGGGTGGGGAGTAACAGAGGAGGAAAAGGAAGTGGGGTGGGTGAATAGGGAGGATGCGGGGGTCTGATTTCATCCGATGCGCCTCTTGCTGACGGGCTCCTTTTGCTTGGAAAAATCTCCCCGCTGGTCATTGGGCCCCCAGAGCGGCTGTACTACCTCCATGGGAGAGAACTCATTTGCTTACAGAGGAGGTAGAAAAGGCGAGAAGAGCACAGAAGTATGGTGAAGTAGAGATCTTCCCCCTCTTTCCTGTTGCCTTTTTTTTTTTTACCTTTAGAGATGTTGGCGGTGCGTCCAGAGACTCCGAAGCAAGGAAAAGGGTGCAAGGTGGATGCAGCCAGATAAACCTCTCATTCTCAAAGGTTTGTTTCCCCCCCAACGCAAAACAGGGGAGAAAGGAGGTTCCAACACGGTGCGCCTGGTTTCAGATCTGCACCGCAACCTTCAGCGATCCATGGAATAATAAATACTGGGTCGTTACGAGCTGAAGTTGCGCAAAGGGGTAAGGAGCAGCCAATGCGCTCCAGTCAGACTGTGGGTTATTTTCCATCCTGGCAACATATTTCCAACGTTGTTCTTAGTGTTTCAGTCAGGGGTTACAATAAAGAGAGGTCAATACTACATATGAGACATGTTTCAAAAAGAAATTACTTGTCACTGAGCCTTCAGTCCGCTCCGGTGCAAAATAGGAGCAGGAAAGTCCGCGCTCTCACCGTCCCTTCCATCCCTCCCCCCAGTCAGAGAGCACAGAGGATGGGAGGAAATTGGAGGACTGGTAAAGCGTTCCTCTTAGATTAAAAAGGAAAAAATATATAATTGTATCCAGAAAAAGAGATCGGAGATAGTGCAAGAGGAGAGGAGGCTTGCATTACCTCGTCCTATAGAGGCGCAACGGGATCAGGTGCAGGAGTCTGCGAGTGTGCAGCCGCATTCATGGAGCTTCCCACACGACTGACAGAGGAGAGTGCAGAGATGTGGAGAGAGCGACAGAGAGAGAGAGAGAGATAGAGAGAGAGAGAGAGAGAGAGAGAGAGAGAGAGAGAGAGAGAGAGAGAGAGAGAGAGA
>CAEGAF010100122.1:0-10181 GCA_903067075.1 Micropoecilia bifurca
AATTTTTTATTCAAATTAAACTTCATAACATTTTCCAAGTTTTTATTTTAAAATTAATTTTTTTTATATGTTCGTTATCCAAAAATTTAATTTAAAAAAAAAAAAAAAAAAAAAAAAAAAAAAAAAAATCATTTTCCTGAGGTTTTAAAGTAAAAAATGCTTTCAAATGTGAGTTTAGCAATAAAAATAAAAGCTTATTTATTCCAAGTAATTGAAGAGAAAGTAGCACGCTTGACCTAACAGTATTTTATTCAGTACAGCTCCATCACACTAGATTAGTCGTAAAAGGCTTGAACATTAGGAAAAAAGCATTGAGTTTTACGTTAAAAGAGAATCATGCAGTTAAAAAGTTTTTATTCAAGCAGATGATGCAAATCACTACCTGTAAACATTTACTAGATTTGGAGGTGCATTATATTGCATTTGTCACTTTATGCATATTATTTTAAATCAAAGTCTTATTTTTTTCCATGTGTATTTTATTCTACCCCTAAATTACAAAAAATACACCATTCTGAGCCGTTTTACCTCCACTTTTAGTTTTATTTAAGGGAAGTAAACATTTGATCTTGTTTAAAAGATTCTGCAATTATGTTTTATAACAGATTTACAATTTTACCCCCTTAAAATAAAGTTATGTTGATCAATTATTCAAGCCTTTCCTTTTTCCCTGCAACTTCCAATATATTGTTTCTTTAGATTTTCATCACATAAAACAACTTTAATTGCCTCGTTGCCAAAACGTTTTACTCAAAAATCGGCCTTTTATAAGCGTTGAAAAATGCAAGCCATTTTATCTTTTGACTCAGAAACGTGAGAATGTTTATAATTATGCAGCTTCTTTAAAGCTACAGCTACAATTAAGCTGAATAACTATAAAACTCACCATTTGCGAGGGACGTAAAGGTCCACAAATTCACCAGCGTCGTTCTGCATTTTGAAAGTTGTCGACTACAAACCTAGAAACCAAACAAAAAACTTAAACAGAGCGCTCCTTAGCCGCAAGGTTCCAAGGAAATGTGATTTTAGAAAGCTAAAAAGCAAAATGCAGACAGCAGCTAGCGCCGTTAGCATGTTAGCACGGCCGCATGTGGCCGCTTTACACACACGAACATCCTTTATTCACGCAACATACCAGCAGCTAGCGACAGCAAATAACAACTAGATAGTTTAATATAACATTAACTACAACAAATACCATAAAACACTGCCGTGATAAACTGAAAGCGATGTTTTAAGGCGTTTAGAAACCAGAGCCGAGGAGATACCCACCGCTTACGACAAATGGCCGACAGGAAAAGGAAGAGCTGTAATTCCGGAAATAGAAAAAAAATCTCTCAATGTCTTTATCGCCACCTGCTGGTTTTTACCTGGAACAACAATCACAAACACCAAGTTCATGGACAAGTGCACATAAATGTGTGTCTACATGTTTTCCTCTTAAAAAACGATGCTTTAAACAATGTTTTGCAGAAAATACAACTTTACACAAACAGAACCAAAACAAAACAAGGAAGAGATAGTTTAAGAAAGTATCGCAGATTGCTTTTATTTTTTTTATCTTTAACACTGGAAATAGCATCAGAAAGCAGCTTAAAATATGTATATAGTGGCAGAATGTGAAAAAGATTGTTTTTTACTCCTAATAACTTAAGGTTATTTCTTTTAAAATAATGAAATTGAGGAAATCTATAGCCAGCATACCTTCTTCCTTCCACATTTTGTTTATTGTATACAGAGAAAAAATTTTTTCAATTAGAAATTAAATATTTATTTGTCAGACAAATAATGCAAAAAACTATAAGAAAATATTTTATAATAAAATAAAAACAACTGTCTGGACAAATGTTTAATGTTGTGAAAAGAATCCACACTATTACACATTTCTTGTTTTTCTTGTTACATTTAAATGTTTTATATAATCAACCAGAATGTATAATTAGACAGAGACAACCAGATTGAAAACAATCTTTGTTAAAACAAATTATGATTCCTTCATTAAGGGAAAGCAACAGGCCTCACTCAAGGTCATAGTTTATATGATAAACAAAGAAAAACACTGGAAAAATTACCTCTATGGAAGAACTTCAAGGCCAAATGTTTCCAGCAAAAAAGAAACACAAAGCCTCGTCTCACAGTTACTGAAACCAGTAAGTGTGATCTCTGTTTGAGATTAAAAAACCCCCCAGGTGTTTCTGGAAGGTGTTTGTCCCTTCTAGTGTAACTCTAATATTAGTAAACCCAGAGTCAAACATGGAGGTGGGGGTGTGATGATGTGGGGCGGCTTTGCTGCTTTAAGATCTGAACCATAAATTTTGCTTTGTGAGGGAGAAAATGTGTGGTCATGGAGCATCACCTTCATTTTCAACATCTCAAAATAAAAAAAAATAATAATGATAAATAAATGAAATTGCAACATGTACAAGCACTATTTTGGTCCTACAGCAATTTCCTGCTGTTCTCTTCTCATTATGTATTGACTTGTATTTCACATCCTTTTTGGCATGTTTACCAAAAACATACCATATAATTCTTTTTTACATTGATACTTTGTCTTTTAGTTGTTTTGGTCATCTCTGGTATGGCGAACGTTAATGACGATTATGACGCCATACAAAAACTTGTATGATGTCATACAGTTGCGTTTTGGCCATCATGACAACCGAGCAGAGAGCAGAGTCTTTGACCAGCCAGCTCTGCAGGCAGAGAAATTTGTCGCATTTGCACGTTTGGATCTCTTTTCACGGTCCTGCGTATCTCGTTTACACTCATGGAGAAATTCTGCGCATGCACCGACCCATAAGCTCACTTCATTTTACCCTCTCAACTTTAGGAATGATTATGACGCCATAGTTTTAGTCTGTTTTAGTCCGTGAAGAACAATCTGAAACAAAAAGCAAAGCTCAGTTCATCAGTCCACTTTTGTTTTGTCACTTATCTTTGGCAGATATGAATCATGACAGATTCAAAATTCTTGGGCAAAGCTGTTTCTATAAAAATAAACAGTTACGTCATGTTTTAATTTTACTTTTATCATCTGGATTGCAGACGTTGAAGCTTTGCTGTTCAAATATGTTTCATTGAGAACAGTTTTCAGTTTCAGTGCTGCTTTGTTTTCAGTTGAAGTTTCAGTGGTTTAATTCTTCAAATGTTATTTTCTAACAGTTAAAAATGAAACAGTGTCACATTCGGTGCCTCAACTTTCTATTTATGAAAACATTTTTGAGTTTCAATGCCTCTTGTTTTACTCCTGTAATCATTCCAATGATTTTCAAAATGCAGCATTCAAATTTTATTTGCATTGTAGAAAAACAACCTTACCAAGCAAAAAAAAAGGTCACAGTGTTGGAGGTATTACTTTTATTGAGCAGAAAGTTTTACATTAAGCCTTAATAAAACCACATCGACCAACCACACAGCTTTGACATCAATTATTCATTTTTGTTTGTTTTTAAGACAAACCTGGGAAGGTTTGCCTTTGTAAGGTTTGTCTTTGAACCATTTATGGTTCAATGCAAGAACCATGAATGTAATTCTTTATAAAAATAATAACGAAATGCTCAACAGGTTTTGTCAACTTTGAATATGAATACATATCAAAGGTTTTATTATTTAGTTGTTTTATTAAACTATTTTATCTTTATCCTAATTAAATTATCTTGTGTGGTTATGTTGAAACATGCATCCTTTCAGAATGAGGCCATTTATGTGATTTACTATAAAAATAAAACAAAAAGTCAAAACTTTTTGATAATTCTCATAGTTTATTGCTTTTTTCTTTAAACACCAAGAAGTAACAACCTCAGAGACAAGCAAGTAAAACATTCAGTTTTCTGCAGAACACCATAGAAGACATAATATAGAAAAATATTATCTACGTAAAAAGATGATATTCCAAAAACGAATATCTTATAAAACATTTTCTGAAATGTACTGAAATGCTACAAAAATACAGCAATATCTGAAGATTTTATCACATGTGTAAACATGTAGATGCATCTCATGTCACTGACATGTGTTTCTATTTTAATATTTTTAAAAAAAATAACATTCAGTTTTCTCAACTCAAGTATTGTATGTGTTGTACACATTAAAAAGACAAATAAATAGATAAATAGTGAAGAGGTAGGAGGTGATATTTCACTTCCCGGCACATGACTTTGTCTCCTTTTCTTTCACTCTGATGCATGTGCATCCGACAGCCACCTCTCTCAGACAGGCGCACCAGGAGAAGCTGGTGTCGCTGCGAACCCGTTCGAAAACATAAACCCTGATGTAGATGGGCTTAGCGACCAACGTGTCGTCGCTGCAGTTGGTGCAATTAGCCTCTTCGATGGGCGAGAGTTCAGATCCTGGCCTGGAGATGAATCAAAAACAAGGAACAGGTCCATGAATACAGAGAATCAGTCCAGGATGGCAAGCTGAGGGAGGGCAGCACATTTCAGAAAGACAGCAGCTCAAAGCACTTTATCACAAAAACATCTTAATTATAAAACAAGCAGTAAACATTGCACTTTATCAAATGCTGTCAACAAAATCATGAAGCAAATACACATAAAAATGTTCACTTGTCCTTGAATTGTGGAAATGTTCTTGAGGTGACAGAAGGCCGGATTTGTAACTGTTGTCTATGTGTTTCTGAAGGTTCAGGCCTGATCTCTAGTTTATATCTGCAGCAACTGAAACAGTTTCTGTTCAGAAGGAGAAAGTCATGGCACCTCCATGCATTCAGTAAATCAATAAATCAATAAATCAACTGCTTATTGGGATTCTATCAACCAGTGTCATTGCTTTTAAACTGTTTTGTAATTTGTTTTAAACTTGTGCATGGTTTTAATTTGATTAACTTTTGTTGCAGATTTCTGCCCAGAACAACAACAACAACAACAACAACAACAACAACAACAACAACAACAACAACAACAACAACAACAACAATAATAATAATAATAATAATAATAATAATAATAATAATAATAATAATAATAATAATAATAAATTATCGCATAATTAATTTGCTCATTTGCATGATTTATTGATAACAAAAATGATATTAAAAATCTTCAGTTTGGTTTTTTGGTCTCAATCGGCTCTTATTTTGAAGGGTAATTTTATTGACAGATATTTCATAATTTATTTTATTTGCTGTTTTGTTTTTATGTTGGATATTTAAAATGTCTTCCAGTTCCAGTGTTAAATGTGTGTTATGATTATATTACTTGAAAATGGTCTCAAAACAACAATATTATCGTTGATGGCAATAACGTCTCGGCTTCATCGTATTGTGACATCAGTTCAGATCAAATCCTGGATTTTTTTTCTCCTTTTCTGACTGTTTCATTTCATAGAAAAGTGTTTTCACCTTTCTTTAAGAGTCCAGGGTGAGATGGAAGAATCCTTCAGCTCAGACACGTGTTGGAAGAACTGCAAGTTCGGCACATGAAGTTTCCCTGCATGGATGCAGTTTTCACCACAGACAGGTTTGCTGTTGGCTGATCCCATCAGAACCAGAACCACCTGGAAGAAAAAATAAACATTGGAAACTCATCACTAATGAAGCAAAAAGAAGTTTGTTTTTCAGGTGACAACATGCAACAGTCAAGTTATGTTGACTTCAGTAACTTTCTTGAAAAAATATACTTCAAGTTGTACTTTTTACTTTTACTGGACTAATTTTATGTTAAAGTATTTCTGCTCTTTCCTGAGTGAAATTTCTGTATTTTTTTACAATGAAAAACAAAAATTCCCCAGACACACACCTGCAGATTTTATTAAAGTTCTGTAAGTTTTTTAATGAAAAAAACAATGATTTGGAAATATATTTTGTTATTTTGTAATTATGCTCTTTATATGAATCACTTTTGTCTTTAAAATACCATAATCTCCACTTTACTTTATAATTTGGTCCAACTTATTCTGCAATTTTAGTGATTTCTTAGACAGATACTTTGAGTAAAAATATGTTAAAATAGAACTATTTTTATTTTTGCACCGCAAAACTCAAAATCTTACCAATTATTGTTGCCTAAACAAAACCAACTGACATGTGATTTTTCAGCAGGAAACATGAGCTTGTTTTAATTCAATGTTTCCTTAATATTGATAAAAAAATAACTTGTTTCATTGGCAGATTGTTTCAATAACAGGAAGACATTTCCCCCCATGTTAAAAGAGAAATAGAACTAGTTATTTTTCATGAATATTACTGAGTTAAACCAGCTGTATATCTTCCCGAAAGGGTTTCTTACTCACCAGGAAAGACATGAGGATGGAAGCGGACGCAGAAGCCATCATGTCGGTCAGTTCGTGTTGTTTTCAGGGAGAAGATGCTGCTGAAGTGACGCTCTACGCGCCGCAGCGGCTTTTATTGTGACAGCGGTGATGTAAGAGCGCATCTGAATGCCGAGGAACCATCACGGGGGCGACCAATGGGAGGCGCCGGGCTATTTCTGTTACTCCTGACATGCGCCGTAGGGGATGTGAGTTTAAATATGAGTTTAATTTACAGCCTGAAACGAAGAAAAAAAATGGGGATTTCTGAAACTTTGTGGATCAACTTTTTATGAAATGCACAAAACCTGATAGCAATCCATCCTCTAGTTTGATATATTTTAATTAATATTAATAATACTACTAATGAAAAAAATTGATTTATATGTGAAAATCTATTTTTTTTAAAAAAAAAATCATAGAGTGTAAATTTTGGGTCCTCATACTTTTAATCAAGTAAAAGTAAAACAGCCATTCAAGAAATTACTCCAGTAAGAGTAAAACAGCATTTGGTAAAAAGTCAACCAGAATATCAATAATTTAATATTTTAAAAATATAAAATCAGATGGACCAACATGTAAAGTTTAGAGCAAATGTTGCTGTTTTAAGGACTAAAATGACAATAATTTATATAAGTAACAAAAAAAATATGGCAAAAGAAAAAAATTCCCAAATTAGTTTATTTCAATAAAAAAATAAAAAAATCTTAATACAAACTGCATGTGTGAGACTGGTGAATAAAAGAAGAAGAATTTCATAATAAATGATTAAAATAATCCCGAGATCATTAACATGTAGCTACCGTCCGTGGTTAATATTGTGTTCGCGTGGGCTGCAGAACATGGCGGCGGCTCTTCCGTGGGTGTGACGGAGGACACCGGGATTCCACCTCACGTCACGTCACGTCACGTCACGCAGAACCAGCCCAGCTTCGTGTGAATTATCGGGGAAGCCCAGCAGGAGAAAGACTGAGGAGAAAGACTCCGGACCAGGGAGGAATCGTGCCGCCACACGCCTCCTGCCCACGCGGACTGTTATTGGCCCCTGGGTTATTATGACGCTTTCATTGAACTTCAGGAATGTAAACTGGATTCAAGAGGCGTTTCAAAAATAGAATAGTAAAACCAACAGTGCTTTTATGTTTGTTTTTAAGTTGGATTTTGTCCAACATGCGGTGCTAAACTTCTGTCTGCAATATTTGTTCCTTTTCTTTTCTTTTTTTAAAATCAAACACAAAGAAATCTGAATATTATTGAAAACGTGAAATGATTCTTATTTTCATTCTGTTTATATTTTATGTGGAAATATGTAGAAATGCTTATTTATTTCTTTTTTGTTTTTGTTCTCTTTATTGGTTCAATTTGTCTGTATTGCACTGTAATTTTTCATATTTATGTCGTACCCTGAGAGATAAAAACAAACCCTTAGGGTTTGTCATTGTCTCTTTTTAAATAAATAAACTGCAACAAAATTGTTTATTTCATTAAATCAGGTGAAAAAGTAAAAATCTGATCTATTTATCACATGTTTTCTGCATTTTTTAGGTTTTAAATAAAACCATAAAATGTTTGTGAAAAAACAACAAAAACAAATGTTTACATTTTCTTCTATTTGTCAAACATATTGTAAAAATATTATAAAAGATAATTTCCAATCTAATGAGAAGAAAAATTGAATCTTGCAGCACATTCAAAACCATAAAACCATATTATTATGTCTGCATTCAAAACGTTTTTAAACTCATCTTAGCCAGAATTAACATTTTTAAATCATTAACATGTTTGTTAATATTTGTCAAAAATGTTATTAAAAAACACACCATTTCCAATGTAATGAGAAAAAAATTAGCATCTTGCAGCACATTCAAAACCTGTATGCTATTGTCAAAATTTCTGCATTTAAAAACTTAAAAAAATTTTTTTAGCCAGAATTATGAAGAACCTTTGTGAAATTTCAAAAGAGCTGCAGATTGTAGACGTCTGCTGCATGCAGGCAGAGATATTCTCAAGATTCATTACATCGCATTGCAAAACACCAATAATTAGAAGATAAGTGTCAGAAGCTGAAAATATATTTGAAATTCAACTAGTAGCTTCCAGTAAAGCCGCCTGGTAGGAGTGTCTGTAATGATGCACCAGAGGCAACGTGCGTCAGGAGCGGCTGCTTTCGTCACTCCGTACAACTGCCAGCAAAAACAGGCTTGAACTCGCAAAGGTTGGTCATGTAGCTGTCAAGAGCTATTTTAAGCATCATCTACACTGCAGATTTTACAAGAAAGTTGGCATTTGGCAGTTCATTGCTGAACTTTGGCATTCGCTTGAAATGATGAGCGAGTTTCTGTGTTGCAATGCAGCTTTTTTTACATCACATGAAACCAGCAGAAGTTCACAGGTAAGAGCTGATGAGGAAAACCAGAGACACATCACAACATCTCCCTTAAGGCCATGACAGATTTTCCTAAAATATTTATATCTAGACTCTAGTGCCAAAACAGACTCCAGTTTATCATTATAAACTAATTTACTCATCAAATCCATTGTCACTGTGTTCAAACTTTTTGTTTATTTTAGTTCCAAAATTTGAAATAATAATACAAAAAGTAAATTTAAACCAAAAAACTCAGAAATTAGATCTCAGAAGATTTCTAGAATTTTTTTTTGATTTTTGGAACTTTTTTGTTGTTTCAAAAGTTCACAGTTTTCAACATTTGAAACTCAGAAACTTCCAAATTTTTCCATTTTGTTGAAAATTCCTATTGAACAAATTAATTTTGAGCAGCAGTACTTGGGTCCCTTTCTTTAAAAACATTTGCTATATTTGGCCAAGTCTTATGACTTTTATAAAAGCTGATTCAGGTGCATCATTTCAGTAAAAGTCTCTGAATAAACAGGAATTTACCTTATTTTTAAAAGACAAACACTTTGGGTTGTACTTTGCATTTTCCATTGCAAGAAAATTACAACTTAAAAGTCTCCATCTGCATCTACGAGCCAAATTTGGATTATTTTTTAATTGCAGTTGGGGGCTGCAAAAAGTCAGTCCAAGGGCCACTAAAGGCCCTCGGCCCACACTTTGTACACCCCTGGGTTAAGTGAATCACAGCAAATGTGACCCAACCCAATATTTTAGAAATGGCTGTCAGTGACTGTTTCTATTCTGAACTTCTTAAGACTTTTCTTAAAAACGTTTTTAAGTCCATCCATCTATTTTCTTTACACCCTTGTCCTTAGTGGGGTCAGGAGGTTCTGGTTCCTCTCCAGCTAATGTTCCGGGCGAGAGATTGGGGTCACCTGGACAGGTCACCAGTCTGGGCAACACAGAGACACACAGGACAAACAACCATGAACACACTCACTCACATCTAGGGACAATTCAGACAGACCAGTTAACCTGACAGTCATGTTTTTGGACTGTGGGAGGAAACTGGAGTACCTGGAGAAAACCCACCATGCACAGGGAGAACATGGAGACTCCATGCAGAAAGACCAGGGCTGGGAATTGAACCCAGAACCTTCTTGCTGCAAGGCAACAGCTCTACCAACTGAGCCACTGTGCAGCCTTGTGCTTTTTAAGTCAAAAGACTTAAAAATGTAAGACTTAAAAAGTCTTAAAAAGTCTTAATACTTTCCTGACAGCATCTATTTCATGCTGTCAGACATTTTCTATCGAAGTGACTTTTTTAAATTCTGCAAGCATGAAATTAACGTCAGCTGTCCAAAAAAAACTGGATAATCACATTTAAATACTAAGTGTAAGTGAGTTTGCTCTAAAGTTGAAGGACTGTTAGGCACTGTGAACAGTGCCTAACAGAGGTTTGTCACAACTCTCAACCCGGAGTGTCGGCCAGAACACGACTCAGGCCAGGATTCAGCTCAGGACCAGAGACTAGGATGAGATGCACCAGATGTTA
>CAEGAF010100123.1:0-16163 GCA_903067075.1 Micropoecilia bifurca
TGCGACAGACTGGCGACCTGTCCAGGGCGTACCCTGCCTCTCGCCCGGAACGTCAGCTGGAGATAGGCACCAGCAACTCCCGACCCCATTAAGGGATAAAGGGTGTAAGAAAATGGATGGATGGATGGATGGATGGATGGATGGATGGATAGTTGTTTTATTGAGTATGGTGTCTATGAGGACAAACAGTTCTCTTTCTGCCACATGTGTCTTTTTGTCTTTGGCCCTGGGTTATAATAGTTTTGTGACTTTATAGTTTAGATGTGACTTTTTGTTTGTCTGATTCAGTTTTACTTAGTTTTTAGAGTGTATTTGATAGTTTTTATTAGTTAAATATTGTTTGGTTCTAGTTTAATTTGAATTAGTTATAGTAGAAGTTTTAGTTTTTTTATATACTCTTGTTAATGTTTAGGTACAAAATCCAAAAAGGTCAAAAAGGTTTTGATTATGTGTACATCACACAACAGAAGATATCATTTTCAAAAGTATGTTCAGTTATTGTTGAACAACCAAGTGATTGGTCAAGCTGCCATTTTGCAGACTAGTGTGAACGCAGCCAGGAGGACGGAGAGGTGAAATGTTAGTTCTACTTATTTTAGTTAATAAATCTGTTTTTTTTTTTTCAATTTCACGTATATTTCCATTAGTTTTTAGTTATTAACCTTACTTTGGCTCAGATGTTTGTGTTTGGTTTTCTCAAACCTTAAAGCATTCTTCGAACAAAATATTTGTTTTGGAAAACAAAGATGTTGATATGACAACTTTTTTTTTTACAGATAAACCAACAAAATAAAAGTGATATGAGGTTACCAACTCTCTGCTTTTTGACCATGGTGGGCTGCTCTCTGCAGAGCGTAGTGACACGTGCAAAGGGTCAATACGGATGTGAACTTCCAGTTTGCGGTGTTGCATGCAAAAATGGCACAGACTACCTTCTCCCCTTCAGTGCCTGGACTTCCTCCATGTCCATCCACAGTCCATCTCAGTTCCATCTCCAGCCTCTAATTGGACAGACGCTGTGCCAGCCACAGTTTCTCAGGGAACATCTTGCTGTTTAAATACGGTGAAAGGAGCCAAACTGTTGCTAAATAATGCACATCTGACTTGATTTTACTATTGTAGGTTCTAAAGTAAGCTGCTGAAATCAGCTCACAAAGATCCATGAAAAAGGCATTATTAAGAAATATCATAACATTTCATCTGGTTCATTATTTGTGCCCAGACTCAGTCTTTTCAAAACACATGAGTATGAATTGCGCATCAACTCTTTTATTTGGTTTTAATTAGATTGCAAGGAACATTTTGTACATGAGCCTGGAACAGCGTTGTCATCCACTTATTTCAGATTACAACAGTGGATTGTTGCTCTGCATCCTGAGGGTGTGTAATAATACTGCAGCTAATCATCTTGCGGTACAAAACGACGGGGATTCTTGTACTGAAACAGTGGAAAGTTTGACATTTTTTTTGTATTTTGCCTTCTTCCGTCATAATCCTGATCTGTGCGACTGCTTCTGATTGGTCCAGGTATCCGTCTGCTGGACGGCGTCGTCACGGATGCCATGGAGGCCTCGGCTCTGACCTACAACATGCATTTCATCGACATCTACGTCTGCAGCTGGGGCCCGCGGGACAACGGGGAAGAGATGGACGGGCCGCACCGCCTGACAGAGCGAGGCCTCCGGCTAGGAACTCAGAAGGCGAGGCTTTTGTTTCCCGAGTTTCCTCCACTTGTTGACCTGTTACACCGAAAGCCCACAAAATGAGGAGTGATTACATTCCACTGCCTTTCTTTGCTTTATCTGTTACAACTTTGCACATTTTTTTTTAAAGCAAGTGGTAAATTCTAGGGAAATTAAAACCACTTTGCCGCTTTCTAGTAAGAAATCACAAAACAACCATAAGAACCTAAATCAATATATAAATGTCTCTTCGTTCTTCCCTTTCTTCCCCAAAGGAAAAGCTGAATGAGTTGAATAACGGAGTTCAATAAAAACTCTCCCCTTGTCAAGGCAGATGTCGCATAAAAAGAGCAGAGTTCAGATTTATGTTTATATTTTCCTGTAAGGACCGACTGCCTGCAGCAAAGCCAACAGGCTTCAGCTGAAAACCGGCGGTGAGACCCGATTCAAATTTTTAATGGAGCTAAATGCGAGGTCTGTTACTAATTGAGTGTACTTAATCACATTTTAATTGAAAACCAGTCGTTGACAAAAATAAACATTTTCCGTTCAAAAACTCTTTTTGCTGCTAATTTATTGAATAAATAAACTTGAGAGCTCAGAAACAAAGCTATTTATTGACTTCAATTTGTTATTTAGTGCAAAGCGCCATTCAGCTTTCAGATGTTTCATGAAGTCATTTCTTTGAAAAAAATCCTTCTTTAGAAATGTGGACTGCGGACGCTGATGTTAGCTTGGGAGACGACTGTGCTGCTGCAACATTATTTAGTATTTAGATGCAATGAATGCTGGAGCTATGTTTTTTTTTACCATAACAAAATTGACTTGTTTGTGTCTATGCAGCCTTTCACACAGCACGTGTGATGTACTATGTGTTTACTGAAGCAGCATTAGTCACTGTAGACCGATATTATGTATGCTGTAGTTTTCAGGTCTTTTCCCAGAAAACTTGCTAAGCCCTTTGGCAAGGACACTACAGAGGTCATCTACTGTGTTTTAGAGTTAAATGTTTAAAGTTGATAGGAAATGTGAAAATTATGACTAGATAAGTATGTTGTTATTGGAAGCCATCATTAACAATACCTAAACACCAACTGTAAAGTCTTGTAAAAAGGCTAAAATGAAAAAAAAAGTCAAAAATTCTTTGATCCTTTTTCCATGACCTGTCACTTTATTTCCAAAAGTTGTTAACGTGTAGACAGGCAGTGGGGGTGAAGTTCTCGTAATTAAAAGGTGACACCTGACCTCAGGCTGCCTATGTGTTCTCATGCTGACCACTAAGTTGCTTTTCCAACCGTTTTACTAAAGTGACAATTTAGCCCATGTTTGCTATCGCAATTTCTGGATAAACAAAAAAACCATAATACATGTCTGAAGTCTGGGAGGGAGGGCAGGTAATGCCTGGCAGGCCGCCAGTTCATAATACACTTTTTAAAACCGATGCTGTGATGAAGCTGTCTGGCAATCACATTGTTGAACTCGCTCAAATTCCTTTGCTTTTCTTTTTTTCTGGCTGCTAGCGCATCGACTTGTAGGACAAAATGATCGCATCCTTTAAGTTTGATGTATAGATATGATGTATTATATTAACATCTTATCAAAACAAAACCACTCTTGCATTCTGATGTGGAAAATAATTCTCTACTTTTTGATGCGCTTAAAGAAAGAGACCTGCTATTGAATGAACAGGGTGACAAACGGACAGATATTTAACCAAGTCAACATTTTCCTTCCTTCAGGGTCGACGTGGGAAGGGCAACATCTTTGTATGGGCGGCAGGTAATGGTGGAACGCAGCATGACCACTGCGGCGCAGACGGGTACGTTAACTCCGTCTACACCATCGCCATCGGAGCCGTCACCCAGACTGGGAAGCCTACCTACTTCGGTGAACCCTGCCCCGGAGTGATGGCCGTCACCCTGACAGGTTCCAACGTGGGAGACTCGCTACCTCTGGTTAGTGTATCAATACCTTCTAATGCGTCTAACAGCACTGTCTGGCTCTAATGACTGTATGTGTGTGCATGTGTGTGTGTGTGTGTGTGTGTGTGTGTGTGTGTGAGAACCAGCAGCGTGACTTTTAGGCTGCTCTGAGCAGAGAGAATCCTGTTAAAGAGCAGCCACTGGTGTGATATTTATCGAGGCCTGCCAAATGACCTGGGTGATTGCCGGGCAAACTCTCGAAGACATACAGAAACGAGTGTTAATTGGAGGTAAAGCGTGGCTGTAGAGGCTGAGAATGGGAGAGGAAGGAGCTGAAGTGTTGATGGCGGATGTAACGCGGAAAAAAAAACCACCACGAGAAAATGTCTCGCCGGCTTCAGGACTGGAGAAACTGAATTTTATCACTGCGTTAACACTTTTCTCTGGTGGGATGTATGCACTTTTTGAACTCCTCATTTGGATGGAGGTGGATATGATAAGTTGTTTTTTTTATTAACATGAGGAGAAAATTGTTTTACATTTGCTACTGGAAGAGGAAAGGATCACAAACAATAGCTGCCATTTCATTACTAACGCACGCAAATCTTTTGTCTAAGTTCTGCTAATGTCAAAAAAAAGTAAAAACAGTTTTTGACTCAGTTTTTCCGCTAATTAAGAAATGAAACTAAAATCTAGTTCACACGATAAGTCATAAAAATCAGCCACCAGAGGAGACGCTGGCATCTTATTCTGGTGCTGGAGCAACAAGCTTCTTATACCTGGCGGCGGCTGCGAATGCGGCGTTTTGCATAAATTGTAGTTGGCAAATTTACACACGAGTTATGGATTCAACAAGTTAGAATGATATGCAACTTTTTATGAGCTCTGGTGGAGTCAGCTCACTGAAAGACCCCAAAACAAACCATCGTCCTCCTGCTGCTTCCTGTTGTTTTCTTTGTCATTTTGCCAGTAACCAACAGCCGACTGTTGATCACATAATGTGAAAAAAGTTTCTATTGCGGTTTTGTGAAATGCATTTATTTCAATAGACGAAAAACCACCTCATCCTAGTGCAAAAACCTTTCATCAATATCTTTTCTTTTGGTCAAAATCTAAAATTCTTTTGAAATTTCCTTGTTTAAATTAAGCTAATTTGTCTTTGTAATTTCAATTTGCACTATTTTATGGTTAATTGAAACTTTACTCTATATATACTCTATATATAAAGATTGTAAATCCTGTAAAAAGAAGCCACATATGTAAGAGTTTGGATAAGTAAATTCATACCATGTTGGCATGTTGGAAATGACCTAGTTCCTGGGTTTCTCTTACTTTAGTAAGAGCAGAGTCTCTTTTTCTGCTCTAACAACTGTGAATAACTTCACAAAATAAAGATGTTTTGACCAATAATGCACCAGATTCCTGGCAGTAAATAGGAGAATGGGATGTGGTATCCTGACCCGTTTCTGTTTTGTTTTCTATAAGGTGACTGTGACCAACACTGGAGACGGGTGTGTCACGCACTTCCCAGGAACCTCCAGTGCTGCTCCGATTGCTGCAGGGATTCTAGCTCTTGCCTTGGAAGTGAAGTAAGTGTCAGTCAGTCTTCTGATACTGCACACCAATAGTAACATGATGAAGTAAACAGGCAGGGATTGAAGCATGCTAAGACGAATCGTACTCATGTGATCTCTACTTGGTCTTTCTCAGATATATGGGTATTTGTCTGCACAACTCTTTTGCAATTCACTGCTGTTATACACCCAGAAACACCAAAAAATATGTATATTATTAGTCATTCATTGAGCTAATTCCTAAATTGAGTGGTAAAAACATGGTAATGGCCTGACACCAAAGCGCTTTGCAAAGAAAATGTGTCTTGTAAATTACGTTTCTCGGTTTTTTTCTTAACTGGAAGATTGAGACTGAGTTTATATTTAATAATTAAAGCAGTAAATATAGAAGAGAAAAAAAAAGATTTTTTTAAAAATTATTTTTATGGTGTTTGATAAGTACCTTCACTTTGATGCATTGTATAGAAACAAAAAGTAAATACTCGTTTCCATTAGGGACAGTGTAAATAACTTCACAGAATTTCACCATAAAAGTGATTAAAAGGTCACTTCTATGGTGACCTTTTAATCACCCCAAAAACAAACCGAAATGTCAACAACTTTTCTTCTTCCTTGGATGTCTCTCACTTTTTGTGCATTTCTTCTGCATTTTTGTGAAATATGCATATCTCACAGTGACATAAGCAGTTTGAACTTATGTCCATCTGCACATATTCATACACATAAGTCTCAATAAAATGATTACATGAGAAGAAACACTAATGGATTTGAGTTCATATCACGCCCAGGTCAGTTAAATCCAGATAAGTTATATATATATTACTTTTTAAAAAGTTTATAGAGCTTCTGAAGAACTTAACTTTCAACTTTCAGGTTTATAACTTTCAGGTTTATACTAGTTGTCTGTTTGATGTTGTATTAATTGTTGTGTTACACTAGATGTCACATGTCTTGGACATTAATATACATAAAAATGACTAATTGCTCAAATTCAGTGAGAACATTTAGATGAGGGAAATCTATAATAAAGCTGTATTTCACATTACAGTATTCAGTCTAGTCCAAGCTGAGTGAACTCTGTATCTTCCATGAACCTCTTTAGTTTTTTTAAACTTCTCTTCTGTCATAGTCGATATCTTGAGCTGTTAGGTTGTCTTCCATCCTTCCCTGCTGAAATGGATTCATACTTTATTGCCTTTAAGTAGAAATCTTCTAATTTATCCTAAAACATTAATCAGAGACTTAAAGCTCCAGCACCGGTTTACCTTTCAGCATCGACAATGTCAAAGCCGAGTCATCATTCGGAGGTACGTGACTTAAATGTTGCGTTCCAGCAGCCTCAGCAGATCCTTTCCAACTCGTAGGAGTTTTAACAGTTTTTGCCGTGAGACATGGGCAAAAATCCCAGTGTCTTGGTTTGCCAAACTCAGAGATATACTCTCAAGAGATTTGTGGCTTAATTAATTGCTGTAAATGTGGGCTCCACCAAATGCTGGTGGCAGGGTGGCAGAGCAGGGTAACGCTCCAGGGCTCAGTCAGTCAGTCAGTCTGGTTTCTTTCTTCTCTTTCTGATATCTTTAACGCCCATAAAGTTGACAACATGCTGCATTGATTAAACTATGAGAAAACTATATATTTTTTCTTTAGGAGACAAAGAAAACCATGAGAAGAGCATTCAAAATATGTCTTACCTTTTCCAGCTGTGATCAGTCAGTGGTTATTTGAAGCAGTAGGTCACACAGGTGACGTCACACTGTGTGCGGAAAAGAGCTGAGCTGCTAGGTTAAAAGAAGCACAAAATGACACGATGTTTTAGTCTTAGGTTAAAGATTAAATCAGTGATTATCTCAATTACTGCACCAAAAGTTATCTCTCATGAAGTCTCCTAGGAAAAGGCTTTGCATTTCCTAAACTAGAGTATGTACCCAGAATTATTCAAACTTTTGTCATATTTGGGGCTCCTGTGGTGGCGCAGGGGTTAAGCACAAATTATTTTACCAGCATACTTTGGCTGATTAGGACGTAAAGTGAATGTTTTGGACTAAAGATTAGAGTGATAAGACGGAAACCTTCTGTCCTGAAAACCTGGAGCTGATTCCAAAAGATAAATGATCCACATGCTGGTTAGCAATCATAAGATGGGTTTGCTCTAATGCCAATAAAATCTTTCTTATTGGTCATTGATTGTGTTTCTGCTATTTTATTGTCTTCTGAGACATGCCTGTCTCATTTCCAATCAGAAACAATCATCTTGGGGCGTTTACATGCCTCAGCGTTAGAGCAGGTGCACCATGCAGAGGCTGCAGTCATCAACACAGCTGTACGCAGTTTGTTTCTCATCCACAGGCCATTTGCTAAGTGTCTTCCACTTCTCTTCTTCCTTTTCAGGTAATAATGGATAAAAGTCTCAAAAGTCTTTAAAAAATTCTCTTGGTTGAATAAAAATTATTTTAAAGTTAAATCTGTCAGAGGTATGAATAGTTTGGGGCCTAACTTGTTCTGTGAAGCTGTGTCCTTTTTGAGCAATGCTGGGTTTCCATTGTATTTGTCAAAAAAAACCTTGTCAGTATTCCACTAATGTTGAAAAACACTAAATCTTCCAATAGTGGTGTTTCCATTAAATTAGAAACTAGGTTAAAGTCACAGGTGTATAAGTTTGATCACATGATATGTCATTAAAGAACATGCAGTTTTGTGATCCTCTAACTACTTCCTGGCATCTTCTTCTTCATGGTTTGCACAAGCGGCAACATCTGATTTTTGATCACATGATTCATGTGATGCGAAATAAACCATTTTTGGTGCGGTCAAAAGCTACGTCAAACTTTTTTTTGAATCAAAACTGAGTTTATTGAAAATTGCATGTTTCCATTGAGTGAATTTATTTTCAAAATGTCAAATTGTGCAAATATATGGAAATGCAGCTGGGGAGCTTGTTGTAAAAGTACGTACAACCTCGCAATGGTAGTAACAAACCAGTCATATACTGTTAATCCGCCTCATCATGTGACTTGGCGTATCAGCTCATTGAACATTAATCAAATTTTCAAACATTCATAAAACCTAAGAAGTGTCTTTGATGCTGTCTTGTACCATAATCTCACCCAAAAAGTGAAAGAGGATTGACGAGTCGCTGAAGATTTGGTAAACTGAATTGCTATCAGCCTGAACAAGTCAACAAAGGGACAATATCAGCTAGCATAATGTCATATCCCTCCCAATTTCAGTTTGAATTGCTTTAAATTGCTAGAGTTGGCTGCTGCTTATTGATTAGTTTGCTTGCTTCCTTATTTTAATTTTGTGATGTTCAAAAAGTTGCCAACATTTGTAAAACTATCATGTTTAACGACAGACGGGTTCAAAGCTCAAAAAGAAAAAAAGCAATAACTTTGCTTTATTATGTTTAGCCTTGATGCTACACACTAAAAATCTCTCACTATTTCGCAGCCAGTATGAACTGCAGATGACATAACAGAAAATGTACATTCCCCTTTTAAAAAAACCTCTTGCACCTTTTGTGTTTTCTCAGACACGACCGTAAACACACCATTGGAGATAAACTGATAAAATATCTGATAAAATATCAGTTTATCTCCAAAAAATACTTTTTGAATTCCCTCTTTTTGATCTATGCACACCTCTAAACCTAAAATTTCTTATTTTCCATCATTTTTTTGGTCAACATTCCCTCCCTTGCCTTCCTTCTCCTTTGTCCTGTGTGCCTCTCCCTGCCGTGTCCTGAGCCTTTTTCTCATTGCTCTCAATGCAGCAGCTGCTGGTGTGACCTCAGGCCCGGTGTTTTGTGGCCGTATCAGTGGTATCTGCGCCACCTTCACAATATGGATTGTACTAGAGGCCAGCTTTACTGCTCCAGCTGTCATGCTGCAGTGTTCTCAGTCTCAGTTACTTGGCTGTAAAATGGAGTGTGGGTCCCCTGGGCGAGGCGACTCCCAAGACATTACTGTTAAAGGCTTTGTCATGACCTGCTGCCACTGACTAAACTATATATCACCTCTCTTGCTCAAACCAGCTGGATTCTGCTCACGTCTTTATGGGTCTGAGTTCTCACTCTCTCTCTCTCTCTGTATATATTTGTACGGCTTTCAGACTATTCCGTTTCTCATTTTTTCTCGCTTTTCCTCTCATATGTTACAGAAACAAGCTCAATCTTGCATTCAATCATACTTTCAAACAGCAGACCTGGATGTTTCTTTTCTTATCCACATTTATAAGAAACAACCTAAATTCTTTGACACGACCAACCACTTGAGCTAGTAATGTCCAAACCTTTTGTCATGTGGGTAAAAATCAATCTCAGAGTGTTCGCAAGTACATAAATTGAACCTTTTTTTAATCATTTAGAAGGTAAAGTAAAAATATATGTTAGTGTTGTTATTATTTTATTTTCCATTTCTTCTAGAGGCCTGTAAATCACCTTCTTAGAAGTTAGCCTATCAGCAAAGCTATTCAAGCCTAAAATACTGCCCCACTTCAAAATGTTGCAGCTAGCACAGATGTCCCAAACGCTAACGATAGCATTCACAGTTCACATTTCCTGTTACCACTGGTAAATGTTTGAATTCTAATAGCATAAAGACAATTACTTCCATTGACTTAGATTCTCTAGATGCTCTGCTAGCAGCCTGATCATGGTGAACATAGCATAGTCTGATCCTTGGTGCTCAGTGTCGGGTCATTGTTGTCTGTCCGCTTCCTCTCGCCTCTCACTCCACTTTGTCTGATATTGTTTCCATTTGTCTCCATCCGTACATACTGTCAAACAAATCATCAAAGTGAACCAATCCCCCACTCATCTAGATTGTCTGTCATTCTCTGATCGTTCACTTTATCACTCTGGCTGCCTCTCTGTCACTTTATCTCAGTTTCTCTTCAACCATTCATCAGCTGGACATTTGGCTTTGCTGTGATTCCACCTGACATTTTGCTTCCGCAAATCTCTACCTTTTATATTATTTAGCTTTAGTGTATTTGGGCTCCCTAGTGAAATGCATTGCTTGCTACATCCACTAAAAAATTCTGTTCATACCAAATCCAAGTGGTTTTTGCTGCTGATTATTTCAATCAAACTTTATTAAAATTTAGGTAACATTTATTTTTCAGTTGGATAGAAAGTTAGTTTTTTTTGCCATGCAAGAAACACAATAAGTGTTCTTGGGGTAATAAGACTTATTGGTTTTGCCCAAATTCAGGAGGGGAAAAAATGACATTGTGATTAATCGGCAATTCTATATTTACTACAAAAAACCCTGTGCATTCAAAACTCAAAAAAATGATATTGAATATTTATCTTAGTAATGTCAAGTTTGTCAATGTCAAGTTTTAAATTTTAGTTCCATGAATGCATTTTTTTTACTGTAGATGGTTGCTTATTTTAGAACAAAGCTAAAACTAGGATTCACGTCATCCAATGAGAATGCTTCAAAACAACCATGAGTGTTTTTCAAGATATTCAGCTTCATGTTTACTATCATCTTCCAGTGGCTAAAGTCGACTATTTAAAGTACTTTTTAATAGTTTTACTGCACACCTATAAAAATGTGAATTGAAACATTGGTAAAAAAAAAAAAAAAGCGTTCCTCTTTATGTTTGAGGTTTATTGCAGTAAAGAAAGATCTCCATAACAATTTTTTCTTCAATCTGATGCTTTCACCTGCATCATAAACCTTTACAATTCCAACATGCCAACCAACAACCCGCGCATGAATTTACATGAAAACGCCTTTAATCGGGCTCGGAATGAATCCCTTCGGATGCCTGGTCCGTTCCATTTGTTACCCGAGTTAAGGTACATCCAAAGGCTCTTTGTATGTAAAACCGTTACTTTAAGGAGCTAAATTTCTTCCGCCACATCAGGAAGAGTGGCTATCAAATAATGTGTTCAGGTGTGCAGTGGAGGAACGCATAAACAAGAGCAATACAATTTATCCAATGGCTTTTGACATACTCTGCATAAGACTTAAACAGTCTGAGAGATTTATCTGCTCTGTTTTTGTGTTTCCCTCGCTTTATATAGATGCAAATTGAGCACTGCTTGTTTTGCAGAGAGGAAAACATGCACATTCCACAGATTAAGCTCTTGCAGTCATACACGCCGGCCCACGTACTTTTTTTTTGCAGAGCCGCTCTCACACGCCGAGCTATACCAACAGACACACACGTACAGATCCAGATGGCCTGTGGTCTCACAATCGTGCAAACATACACATGTCGCCCGCGCACGTGCGCTCATTAACGACAGAAATCAGGGCTAAATTGGTGTAGTGTGTTTAAAGGAGACTGCAGGCATGCAGTTATTGGACTTCGCTTAATTGATGGAGCCATTAGTAACACTTGTTCAGATAACATGGGAGGAATCTCAGTCTGCTCACAGTCACTCCAAGTGGGTTCATTTAGGCTTAGAGTGCAGCACATTAAGAGGAGATTACAGAACCACATGGAGCATGTTGCCTGTCCATGCCTTGCTACTGGGAGATTGATCGAGGCAAACTGGGGACTGTGACACTCGACAGGGGTAGAGACGCTGAGTCGGACAGCATCTGATGCCTATATACTCGGGAATGCAGTGTTTTTCCAATAAAAACATTGATATGTCTGAATTTAGGAGGGGATTTGATGTAAAACACCAGCAACACAAGGAACACATAACTTCAAAAGCTGAAAATCCAAAAGTGAGTTTCAATTTTTAGGTCCCTATACTGTGAAACATCTTAGCAAAACCCAATGCGCAAAGTTTTCTTCTGAAGTTAGATAATTTATAAACAGTACCTATTAGTGTAAATTAATCTCAATATAAATGTAGCTTTAATATGATTTAGAATTTTGAGTGAACAATGGTTGCCAGTTGAAGCAAATAGTGGCATACAAAATTATCTCTTTTTAGCTTAAACTGATGTAAATCTGTTTGGATTTTTGCTTGAAGTGTTTCGTTTAATGGATTTCTATTTCTGTTAAAGCTGCAGTACGTAACATTTATTAAAAATATCTGTAAAAAAATCAAGCTCCTCTGCTTTCTCCCAGTGCTCCCAGTACTAACCCCAGAAATACACCACTCAGTCTAAAACAACAGGAGGAGGGACTTAGCACTGTCAATCACTTACATGCTTACCCCCTTGTGTTTCCTCTTTGCTAAGCTACAGCTGAGTCACTGCAACATAGTCTGCCGCAAATGCTAATGCTAGTTACCATAGCCACCATTATTGGTGGCCATTATTGGTGGCTATGCTAAGGGGATTTTCTGTAACCATGTTGTTTCTCCATCATTAGCACATTTAGCAGCGTACAGGAGGTTGATTGACAGCACTAAGACCCTCCTCCTGGCTCTGATTAGTTGTCTCTGACTGGGAGGGATGCATTTTTGCAAACCGTAATAGTAGCCCACAGAGGAAGCAGATGAGCTCAATTTATTATTTTTTCTGTCTCATGCCATACTGCTGCGACATGGTGACAGTTAGAACAAATATGGAAAAAGCACATTCTTGTGAAAGTTTCATATTGCTGCTTTATGCCGCACATTCCTCTCGTGTCACCTCAACTTATTATTTGACACGCCAGCATTACAGTCATAAAAATGACATCCAGAGTAATATACATTAAACAGTCTGCAAAGTCTCTAAACTCAGATGTGGCCTTACTGTTATGATTTGTGCATAATTGAATCAGATGCCGTGTTCTAAATAGTCTCTTGTTAACTTACTGCAGTGCGTCTTACTCTCTATAACCTGATCAGGTTTACTGCTTGTATTGACGGTTCAGCTGGACCTATCGTAATTCTGCCTGCTTGGTGACCAGTTCTCCCAGTTGTGGTGGACGATGTGGTTGTTTTGCACAGGATATGGATTTGACACCATTCCAGTCTGTGCCGGTCCAGGTTGTTCAGATGTAAAATGTTAGTTGATATCCTTACAATTAAGCCTAAGTCCAAGGCGTTGTCAAGTTTAAATGGAGGCAAGATGCTCAGCAGTCACTCGGCTCTTACCTTGAGGGAAAATGTCGTAGCTCTTTCTGTACAAAATATCCAAAGTTTCCCCTTTGATAACAGAGTAAATCTTTCATTCACCATGGCAATAAGTCTGATTTACTTCTGAAGTATGTGGGCTCCATTCATTATCACATTCATGGACAGCTCTGTGAACAAACTGGAGAGAATAATGGGGCTTTAGCTGTCACCAGAATTTCATTTTCAGTGGTTGTTTATGGGGGAGGGAGGGGGGGGGAGTCGCGTTTCTAAATGATCGAGAGCTGACAGTGTTTTCCTCTGGGCCCTGATCTCTCTCTTTTTCTCTTTAGTTCCTACTCTTCATTCCCCACTCCCCCCATCTTCTCCATTGTCCATATTTGACATTTTCTTCCCCTCGGCTGGACACTTTGTCCTCCTGCTCTCTGCCTCCTTCTCCTCATGCCAGTCCTCTTCCTCCTCCCTCCTCCTCTTCGCTGCCTGGGCCCAGTGTGAGTGATAAATTATTCGTGGGCATGCTCAGAGGGCCCAGGGGCTGTTCATTCCTGTACACAGAGGACTCGCATTGATCCAGCCTCTGGTTCAACTTAATTGGAAACCCAGTTACACCAGCTACAGACACACTCCCTCACACAGACCCGCAGCATGCGCACATTGCCCATACATGCGCTTTTAGACGTGCTATGGATGACAAGTGGCAATAATAAACACGTTTGGTGCACTGGACCGGTTTCACTGTACAGTAATACAGCAGTGATGAGACTGAGTGTGTAGTTATTACAAATGTCAGCTGAGTTACTCAACACACGGACATGTGCACAATTGCCAAATTTATCTATTATCTGAAAATTTAACAGCCATTTTAAATATGTTTATATTCCTAATGCATAAAAAAGACAAATGCACATGCATTATATGCACACAGTTTGAAGTAAAACGGTGTTGCACACAAACACACGCACACACACACATACACACGCCTTCATTGTAGTGCTGCATTTTTCAACAGGGCTAAAGTGGAGTAACAGTTCACAGTGGAACAATATGGAGTCCTGGGTTTATCGATTTGACTGAGACACTGACTATCATACGCCTAATAGATTATATCAGACACATCGGAGTGGCCCAGTCAATGAGGCCTGATCCTATTAACTGGGGATTTGTAAACAGTTGTGTGCTCACTGTGACGGCTGCTGTAGTGCTTTGTGAGCCTTATCGAGGGGAAGATGGCTGTAAAGGTCTGCAGGACGCTCATAGGTGGTTGCCTTCAATTATTACAACCCATTGATCAGCCGGCTTCATCTTCTATTTATTGCTGTTGCGGTTTAGTTTTTTTTGTTTGTTTGTTTGTATGTATGTTTTCAATTGTAGTTGTTTTTGCGGTATTTAAAACACTTTGAGAGAATAAAATAATTAATACCTGGAAGTATGTCATGAAAATTAGTTGAGAAAGAAACAGATTCTAGATCCTCTTACTGTCCAAAAAACATAATTCCAGATTTAATGGTTTTTGTCTATGTTCTCTCTGGCAGACTTTGGATTTTTCTAACACCATCAACACGTTGTTGTGTATCACCCTTCCTATTCTATAGTATTAGACGATAAGAACATATCTAACAGTGACTTTCTACGCATATAACGTTGTAGCATAAACAATCTGAACTCCAGACATTCATTTTTTTAGACATGTTAACAAATTTCACAGCAGGTGTCAAACACCATGTGAAACCCCCATGTGCGACTTGATTGGAAACCCAGTTACAACTTCAGAATAGCTGTGATTCAAATGTTGCAGCAAGGACTCAATGATGACATAATTGCACCCAACACTGTGTCAAACAGACACTTTGCTTACTTTACATTTGCAATTATAAAAACTGAATGTGAAGCTGGTCTGTGATGGACTGGCAACTGGTCAAATGCTTATGTTAGTTTCTGCTGCCGATAGCGACACAAGCAGCTTTTAGGGTTAGGGGATGATTACTTTTTCACATGGGCTTCGATTGGTTTGGATATTTTTATTTCCCATCCAATGTTTTGTATTCTTTTCCTGACATTGCAATTTGATCTGAGACATTTAAACGTGACCAGAAAACAGAAGGAAAAATAATCTTTGAGAAGGAAAATAATTTTTTCCCGGCACTGGAAATTGTGAATGACTTTTCTTTAAAAAGACAAAAATGTTTCTACACAAACACAACAGAGGTTTTTTTTATATATATATAAATGTTTTCATATTCAAATAAGATGCCACAAGTAATCAAAGTTGAGTTCTTGAGTCACATCAACGGCAGTAAATAATTAAAGTCATAAATCCTTTCGTCTCACTCCAGTGTTTTTTGTCAACCGAGAACCTTTTGTAAAAAGAAAAGAAAAACTCTGCTAATGGTTCAGTTCAACCAGAGTCCATTACAGCATAAGTAATTCTTCTGTTTAACCAGCACTCCGGTAAATGCTGGTTGTGGAGTTTTCAGATTAATTTTGCGGTCTGAACCTATTCACATGTCCCTTCAGGGGTTGTGCTGCAAAGAGGAGAGAGAACTCTGAGCGAGTGAGTCGAATAGCTACGTTCTCAGCCAACAGTGTGCTTTTAAGAGCAAAACGACTTCTCCAAAATAAATAGATCTGTGTCACTGACTGCCAGGAGAGAGAAAAGCCCTCGGTTCAATAATTAATTCCTGAGTCGAGGGTTTTGGAGTGCCACTGATTGGGCTGATTTTTTTATTTTTTTTCTAATTCTGTTATGATACAAAGGAGGCCGTTTGAAGTAATTTGTCCCAGAGAGAGCAGCTCGGAATACCATACATGCTTTGATTTAGCAAAGCAAATTTAATTTTGTTTGCTTTATGCAAACCAGCCGGGGCCGCGGGGCTTTCTCTGATTCCACCAGAGGGGTGATGGTGGTGGTGCTGCTTACGATAGAGGTGGGGGGGTGGGGGGGGGGGGGGGGGGGGGGGGGGCACACAACACAAACACGCGGCTAGCCCCTAAAAAACAACCCGCGGCCCCC
>CAEGAF010100127.1:0-10612 GCA_903067075.1 Micropoecilia bifurca
TCTCTTCACCACGACGGACCGGTACAGCGCCCGCTTCACGGCAGACGCTGCCCCAATCCGCCTGTCGATCTCCTGCTCCCTTCTTCCCTCATTCGTGAACAAGATCCGTAAGTTTGACCACTTCCATAAAATATGTGCCGCTCTGTAGAGTGTTTACATGTTGCCAGGGATGAATGACCTCATCAAAGGCTGCTTTTCTAAAACCAGGGAAAGTTTACAGGATCAGTTCCAAACTACTTAGAATCTAGTGGCGAACATTCCAGGCATTTTTGCAACTCCTCTCTAAATAGTCTTAATATTCTAGAGTCTAAGTGAGGTCATCTGTCAGACAGATGGAGATCGGCTTACGTTGAATCTTCAATGTCGTCAACGTTGAGCGATAAAGGCCTGCTTCACTGCTCATCTGGTTAGATTAACTTTCTGTCTGGTTTCATCTAAAATGATAGATTGTATGTTGCTGTTAAGTTTCTAAGTTTTTTAAATAAAGAATTATAGGTGCTTTGTTTGAGATATAAACCGGACTGAGTTTTAGAACGACAGCTCCGGTTCACAACCATGACCCATAACAGAGGCTAACAGCTCCAGCACAGCTTCAAGAGAAGAAATGTCCCACCTGCTTTAAAGTGAGGCAGGGAGTTAACACCAGGCCATGTTTCCTCAGACGGAGTTCCAAGAACCTGGCAGAGACATGAACAGAGAAGAAGTCACCACAAGAAAATAATACATCTTCATCACTAAATACTTTCAAAGTGGTTTATAACCCTGAACTTGTTCTGTTTTGTAATAAACTGCAGTAAAGTTATGCATAGTGTGGCTGGGAAGGAAAATAATTAATGGTTTTTACCGTTCCAACGTATCTCTGCCTGTTTGTTCACAGACTCAGGTGTTGGATTTAACTATCCATTCAAAAACTGAAAATCACAGGTAAATGTTTTGTGTGACTTCTAAAGCCAGCTTGTTTCACTGGATTTTATGTAGGAGTGTCAGAATAAAGGAAGCTAAATACAAATGAAAGACACACTTTTCAGATTTTCATTTGAATTGAAAATTAAAATTTGTCAATCATTTTCAGTCTTATTCACAATTACAAACTCTTTTCTGTTGGTGAGTCATAAATTTCAGTTAAGCACATTAAGCTTTGTGACAACATGTGAAAAAAAGCTCAAACAGCAAGAGAATTCTTACATGTATTATGAAGCGTAAACATATATGAACATATCTTTGCTTGTGAACTACAGTATAAGTTTTCATAAATGTCAGAGTGAAATTCTGTGTTGCTGATATGTCATATGTACAACAAACACAAAATAAGTTTTCTATTATGAAATGTATATGGATGTTAATTCATCTAATTTTAATGATGGTAATCAATAATAGGATTTTTAAAAAGTTTTGTGTTGTTCGTAGAATAGTCCTGATTGCTACAACTTTTATAGGTGACTCAGGCTGAGTTCTCACGCACACAGGCTGAGTTTATGATGAGAAAGCACAGAGCAGCGGACATGCCTGAGACATGATCCATCACAGTTTTGCAGCATAATAGTTTCCAGATTGCCTGCATGTCTCAGATCAGCAGCACACTCCGCACAGCAGAGATTTAAGCAGCTTAATAAGAACAAGACCTATGCAGAGATTGGATGCGAGTGTGTTTGTGGGAGCCATCTGTTTCAGACGAGTGTGTAGGAACAACTGAGAGACAAGAAGAGGAGAAAAACCAAAAGAGGCAGTATGAGGTTTTCACTATGCACAGCAAGCATGGCTCTGCTTAGAGTCTGGCCTGACTCATTTTCTTTTAGTCTCAATGTATTATAGATTGACGAGTCAAAAAATATTTTCTCCTAAAAGACACAAAAAAGGCAATGATTTGATGCAACCTAGACAGTTTATGCAATAATAACAATCACCCACCAGAGGGCAGTGTGAGCTCACAAAACAAGCTTCATATAATCAACTTCCTAAAACAATGGCCCAAGTCGTTATTGGTCAAAAGTGTTTCAGACAAAAAAAAGAATCTGTTGTTTGCCTTTTGGCAAAAAAAAAAAACTTACACCATTGTTTAAGGGAGGTGACAATATGATATGAGAAGAATACAACTTTTAACGAAGGGTTTTTTGTTTGTCTGGAACAAGAAGACCCGTCCTTTTTCTATACACCCTTGTCCCTAGTGGGGTCAGGAGGGTTGCTGGTGCCTCTCCAGCTAACTTTCTGGGCGAGAGGCTAGTCTGTCACAGGGCAACACAGAGACAAGCAACCATGTACACCCACACCTAGGGACAATTTAGAGAAACCAATTAACCTTACAGTCATGTTTTTGGACTGTGGGAGGAAGCCAGAGTAACCAGAGAGAACCCACACATGCACAGGGAGAACATGCAGAAATACCCTGGGCCAGGAATCAAACCCAGGACCTTCTTGCTGCAAGGCAACAGTTCTATCAGACTAGAACTGTGCAGCCCGAACAAGAATATGCCCTGGAGAAAACATGTACAGAGCCAGTTTAGATGAGTTCAGGAATCAATTTACAGTTTGTATTTGTTTAACTTTTCTGTTGTTAGTATGGGTAGATTTTCTAAAAGAAATGAAACTGCTACAGTGAGTTGGGGGTTCAGTGTGGCATGTGAGTGGATCTTTGGTTGACAGAGCTCAGCCTCTTCTGCATTATTGATGCAGCACTTTGGTGACCTTTAAAGTGATGTGAGGGTGGCAGTGGGTGGAGGGTATAGCGGTGAATGTTCAAGGTTTTATAACGATGGAGACGAGGAGCAGCATCAGCAGAGCCCAGGAGGAAAACAGACCTAAAGATCAGCCATTTCACTGGCTCCCTTCCTGCACTCTGAATACCAACTCAACTGAAGCAAACACTGATGAATGTAACTTTATGTAACCACAACACTCATAATTAAAGTATTGAAAGTTACATTTAGAATTCCTATGATATGTTATGACCAACTTCTATGGAACAGGATTAGGATCATTTGAAATATTTGAACATGTCAAAGAAAACAAGGTAGAACATATTTATAAAATGGGACAATATTTCTTAACCCTATACATTGGTTCCACTGGTGTTTTTAAAGTGACTTGTGTTTCTGGTTTAGCCTATCCTCAATGTCTGCATCCTCGAAGGAAAGAAAATGTCAATGTTTCTCCAGGCCAGTGAGCTCCAGGCCAAGCACAGGCAGGATAAAGGATATGATGAAAGCCAACGATCAGGGAGCTGGAAGGAATGTACTCATCCAGGAACATGAGCCAGCGTCGGGACGGGGCATGTCGAGATGGAGATGGCTTGTTTTACTGAGGAATTCATGTAAGGTCAGGGGGAATAACCCTGAACTCTACACACACATTCTGCTGCACACATACCAGCCTTCCACTTCCATCACACACCCAGGATAGGTTATAGACCACCCAGCCAGGCGTATCTGACCTTCACTCTGGGACCCCCAATTATATTTCTGTTGGCAAAGAGGGAATGAAGAGGTTGGAGCGGTGCGGCTGGCGACTGCGCTGAAAACAGGTCAGAAGGACAGCTGACCGACTGACAGGAGGTGTGTGAGTGTGTGGACTGAATCTGGGTCATGGACTGTGTCCTGCCTCCAGTTTTACTACCACAGGATTTATTTCCTATAAGACAGAATCAAAAATCATTTTTTTATCAGAATGCTTTGGAAGGTTTGAAATTCATCAAAGTGTATTCCCAACAGCAGGAAGCGTGGCTCCACATGAAGATCATCACGCTCACATCCTCAGCATCCATTACCAGGCTGGTTGAATATGTAACGGTAATAAACAACATGTTTATTTAACAGCCATGTTAACCACAGTTAGCCACTACATTGTTTGCCTTTGTTATTCCTGTAGAACATGTGGGTTTGTTCGGTAATTTAATCATGGATGTTGGAGAATCACCGTTTCTGACTCAGATGTGACTTTCTTTAAATCAAATGATATCCTCTGATAATTTGGTTTGCTCATAAACATTCTTGTTGGCAGATAAAAGCTTCATGATGATGCCCTGTGGAATCAATTTGATCAGAAAATTCAGTGTATGCATTTACATAAATCATTTGTTGATTTGGTAAATCTAGAAAAGATCAAAGTTTGTACTACTGTAGTCGGATAACATGGAGATCTCTATTTCAAAGGAGACACATTTTTTATTTTATAACAATTATTGAGGATTTGTTTATTGTTTCCTCAGATTAGTGACTTGTTTAGGTTCATATCCTGGTAACTGAAGCCTTCATTTTTTTAAGTTCACTTCTTACTGTTTCTGCCAAACAGAAAAGGTTTTAAATATATAAATCTCTAAATTAGTAATTATTATGGAGGAGATTATGATTGACCTGTTTAAGACCCAAAAATAAAAGCTTAGCACTTGGACTCGACTCAGTCCCACCCGTACCACAAACATTGCTCTGACCTCTTCCACATCCATAACCACTGGAACAGGAACAGCTTCCCTTTGTTCCATAGCAGCTTTTATGCCTCATGCTAACAGAAACTGGATAATATCTCTGCAAACAGACTTCACTGTTATCTGAACTGTTGCAGTTTATTTTTTTAATATCACCAGATCTACTCACACTAAGAAGCAGTTCTGTTTCTGTAGAAACTGAACATTTTCTGGGTGTTTCCGGTTGGAATCGAACCTTCCTCAGATATCAGCTCTTTAATTCCAACATAAGCCGACCCTCTGACCCCGGCCCAGCTGCATCCCGCTCTGCCTCATCCATATTCTCTAATACTATGTCCTATAGCTGACCCCACGTCTCAGCTTCTCTGTTCCAAAACTAATCTCCAACTCTCTTATTGGTGTCACCCCTGGGGGGCCGCGGGTCAAACCAATCAGAACCACAGCCAACTGGATCAGCTGTATCCCACTGTGACTGTGTGGAGTGTGTTCTGTAGACCCTAATGCAGGAGATACAAACACAGTGGCTGACTGTTGGTGAAATGATGCTACACACACACACACACACACACACACACACACACACACACACACACACACACACACACACACACACACACACACACACCCATGCATGCACAATTCTCCTTGGACAGCTATGGGCGCCATGCAGTGCCTCTATCTGCTGTGATGAGGTCCTTCATGGTTTTTCTGAACTGCATTTTGTAGAAAATATTCTACCTGAAGTATGTTTTCTCTCTCCAAGAAGCGGCTCAGATATGGTTATGATTTATATTTTTTCATATTTTTCATATATAGCAACAGACTGGAAGAAAGCTGAGCCGATCGATCTGTATATTCCTACCCTCATCTACGGTCATGTCCGTTGACACAAGCAGCTGAAATCAGTTTGCTCTTCACAGTGTCTGCCTCTCCCTCAGAGAAAGGGTCAGACGCTCGATCATCTGAAGCGACTCAGTAGAGCCACTGCTCCTTCATGACGAGAGAAGCTGATTGAGGTAACTGAGGCCTATGATGCTTCCTGGACGCATCCCTGGTCAGGTGTTCTGGACTATCCTAGTGCAAACCAGACCTCAGCTATTAAGAAACAATTGCTTCCTGGAGCAATGGATCTGATTTGCCATATTGCTAACATTTGCTGTGTCGTATGTAATGCGCCAACCATGTTATGAAGCTAACTGTAAATTAAGTCCGCTGCGAACAACCATCGGCCACTGTGAAGAGAGACGTGCCGAGCCAAATTACATGTTTGCCAGGAAAAACATGTCTTCGGCATTCCCCTTACTTCAACTTTAATTTCTCGATATTTAGAAGGTGGCCAACACAAACTGAAAGGCCTTATTCACTTCTTTTAGCTATCACTGCCAAGATACAACCAGCAGACTAAATCTAAATCCTCAGTGTCTCAAATACAACAGTTTGATCTGAGCGTAGTTTCCAGCCAAGTTGTTTACTGTGGGACACCAAGTACACAGCTATAAAAATGTACCTTTGTGCAGACATATCCAAGGTGCATCCATTTTGAAATTGCATTAAGTCCACCTTGAGTACAAGTGGACATCTGCGGGATGAAGTGTGTGTGTTTGGCCACAACATATTTGCCAGCAGTCTTGAAGATTCGTCTTGGTCTGATTTTAACTGCTCAATATTAGGAAGTGTGGCCAACACAGACTGAATGACTTTCTTCTCTTCTCCACTACCATTACTAAAACAACAGGCAGACTGCAATTCTAAAACAGAGGAAAATATACATCAGTTGTTCACAACTAATCTTTCTGTTCACTGATTGGCCAGGTTGAAACTGCCCTGGAGTAATCCTAGTCAGTACTAGAAGGTCCTGATGGACTCATAAGGCTGAATTCAAACACAAATCAGTTTTAAAGCCTCACTTTCACTAGGCACTTTACAAATGTTATGGAGAATTGATATTTTAACATTCCATACTGTAGTTACTGAGAGTACAAGTTATATCTGCTTCAGTCCAACAAAATATGTTTTCTTTTATGGATCATTAATGATCAAAACCATAACAGCACATATAATGATTGTAACAGTAGTGTGAATGAAGCTGGAGCTACTGGAATGCAGAGGCAGTGTTTACATATTAATCAGTGCTGTGATAAATAGAAATAGAGAAATAATAATAAAACAACTAAAGCGTTTTATAAATAACTCGAAAACAACTTAATTTCAGTAATGCCTCACTCTTATTGATTACCTTATGTGGAATATTATGATCACACACAGTCAAAATCTCACAATAAATCGATGTTATGGACAAACGTGAGCTGTTCACTGGCCCACTGTTCACGCCTGTCAGCACTCATACTTCACCAGAATCTGCTTCCTCTAATACAAGGAGGCATGTTATTGTCTTTGCAGCACAAACACACACAATCCAACACCAACCACACATACTTCTCAACTTGACAGGTTATTTCCTGCAGATAGACCTGTCCATATTCATGTATGCCATCCACTGGGTGGAATCTTTAGTGTGCTGACAGCTGGTTAACCGACTCCAATCAGCCTGGCCTCATGCACCTAAGCTTTAATTCACACAGACATGTGTGCATGTGTGAGAGTGTGTGTGAGAGGTAGAGGTTTGGAGGGACACAAAGCCTTGATAACATCCATCCAAACACACAGCATAAAGTGCATGACTGCAGCTATTCCATTACATGCTGTAGGGCAGACACACAGTGGGAATAAATAAAAGCATGCCTATATATCATGCTTAATATGACACACACATGTGATCATGTATGAATACTGATCAGCTCAGAAAATGGCTCTGACTCAGTGCTGTCAAGGTGAGGGATCCTGCAGAGATTTGGGATTACAGTGAAATAAGCATTTCTAAGGGAATACAGAAGCTATTTCTTACTTTGTGCGTCAGACTAAAGGAACACTTTCAGGATTTATAAGTGGTCATTAAAACAGGTTTAATTGCTGTATGCAACACTGGACCATAAACACTGGAGTGTAAATTCAGTTGACACTTTTATTTCACCAAGATCCCATTAAAAAACTGAAAAACAAAATCAGCACATCTAAAATTCAGATGTCAAGCTAAAACTGCCAGACAGAGTTAATTAACCTGCAGCAACTGGAAGGAAGTGTAATATTGCTGTAATTAACACATACAGAGAGCCGGAGAGAGAAAAAGAGGGGAAAACAACTATATGTAGGATCAGGACAAGAGTACAGATTCAGCAACAATAATAGCAAAAATATCAAATAATACTTTACAGCAATATTCTCTCTACTGGCTACCAAGATTACAATGACTTACAAAGGTACTCACACACCTTCAGTTTATATTACAGGCACAAACCTTACCTTACTTTATTGAAAAGGTCATGTTCCAACACAAAGAAGCACTGTGGCATTTTCATTCAGTTGGTGATTATGCTGCTTTAGCTGGTCGGTCACAAGAACTTTAATGACATTTCACTTTTATGCACTTTTCAATATTTAAAGGGAGTATTCTTGCATGTAACTTCAAGTGTGTTTAGAAAAAGCATGAATACAATTCTAAAAGTACCCAAGAGTCTTTAGTTGAGTTTCCATCCGTGTTTTTTATGGCTATTTTGAAGTTTCACATTAGAAAAAGTTCATGCAAATGGAAAGATTCAAAATACAGTAACTTCCTCTTTCTTAAAGGTCTTTTTTTTATTAAACTAAGTGTCAAGATAATGTACAATACTGGAATAATTTGAATTTTCACATTTATATTTTTTCCCTAAACATAAAGCAAATCACTGGCAGCCAGCTGCCTAATTAAACAGAGAACTACACAATAAATAAATTAAATACAATTAAAACACACCCAAACACGCACATGCATGCACACACACACATCGGGTCAAAAAGTGGTGGGGCGGGGGATAATAGATTTATGGTGCTATAGTAGTAGGCAATAGTTTGCAACCTCCACTTCCTGTTACTACAGTCATACAGAACATCAACCTCTGATGATATTACGATTTGCCTGATTGATTTGATTCTAGTAGATGTTAAAACACTTAGTTCTCATTTTCTTTTTATAAGTTAGCTGAATGACAATTGGATGGAAGTGTAGCTTATGCCATGAAACACCTGCAGTGATAACTCACAAACAGGTGAAGGCCGATTTAGTTTGAGGAAAACGCAAACACCACTATGACACACAGATGAAACTTTAAATTGCTCCATGTTCCTCATGGCCCATGAGACCCCTGCACTGAGCAGAGGCAAACAAAACATCCCAAACCACTGAAGGTTTCGGCCACCTTTAACATTACAGCTTCCTGTCCTGGACGTCCGGAGCTATGTGCCGACTCGGCTCTTGGCAGCATGCCTCTTAAACTCTGATTGAAACTGACCTTTCCCTCCCTCTTATCAAACAACGTGGCCTTTCCTTTGACTCCGCATAATTCACTGATGGTGCCCTTGACATGGATCTCTGACCTGCCTGACAGCCTGGCAGTCGACACGCTGGGCTGCAAAGAGCAGTGGGAAGGATGGATGGAAAAGCCAACATTAGGACAACTGTGATGGCTAAGCAGCTTTTTCAGGGTCAGAAACCTCAGCTCCATCTTCAGCTGAACACTTAAAGCAGAGGTGGAGATTTAGAAGAGAAGCAAAAGAAGAGGCTGTCAAGTCAGAGGAATATAATGATATGATGTACATTAGGATAGAATGGCAGAAGAAAGCAGCAGCGATATTAAAGAGCTTTGCATTGATGTTTATTTGTTGTAGAAATACTCTTTAGCTATATAACATAGTCATATGACAGATTTTAAAGACAAATTACAAGAACAAAACATTTTGCTCATTTCATATTTGGATATCTGGATTTTCATAAAACAGAGCAACAGCTAATAGTCAGTCCACTGTTGCCAAATTAGTGACTGTTAGTATATGTAGAAACTTTTCAGAGGAAAAAAACTCAGTATTTCCCCAAATTGGAATCAGCAGGTCTGACATTTTAAAGATTGGCTGTCAGCCTGAAAACTGCAGTAATTCACATTGTCAACAATGACAAAGAATCAACAAATGTTTTTAAATCTAAATTTAATAACAAATCCCACTTCAAGCAGTTTTCTTTTTTGGAGTTACTGGCACTCGATGTATCAGTAACATCTTCTATTTTCAAATTTCCTTTTTTTATTGTTGTTGATGGAAACTAAATGCTTTTTGTTACACCACTTTCCATAAATATCAACTTCCCATATAGGAAAATTGATCCATTCTTATATTTTTATTAGTAGTATCATAGATACTGTAAGATGTGTTACCTGACCTTTTAAAAAATGGTCAAGTAACAATTTGGCTCTAATCAAGTCCTATTTAGCTGGGCTGAGGGGGAAAATGGCTCTTTAGATTGTGAAGGTGGCAGAGCCCTGGGCTAGCCTGTAGGGCCCCCTGATGTCCCTGCCTTGGGCCCCGGAGGCCTCAAGGAGCCTAGCTCCTCTTGTTGAGAAATAGGGCTTTACAGTGATACCCACAGTACTGTAATTAGGGCTTAGAGATGCTCCATCCTCCATGAAGTGAAAGCAGATGTGTTGGAGCCAGCTGACTGCCGTCTATTCACTGAAGGACTCTCCTTAACTTCAGCCTCCACTCTGCCAGATTCAAGATCCTTGCGCTCCAGCCAGCCTTGGATGCCACCCATCAGTCATGCCTGCCAGCTGGCCCAGACCCCTGGCCACCAACACCCAGCTTTGTCTGTGGCCTTTTGTTGCCCACTGGCTTCCACTGACCAATGTCAGGAAGCTTTACCTAAAATGTACTAAAATCAGCTGTGGCAACTCATCAAAGAGATCTGTCTGTAGATCAAGTAGGTTTGGTGACTAATTGTCAGCTCTTGAGACAAGTTAGCATCAAAAATCTAAATCCATACAGCATACATCATCTGTAGTTGGACCTATACCTGGGATTAGGAAAAATACTTCAGTTCATAAACAGTGAGGAGAAAAATATTTTCCTCTGCTTTTACTCATTTAACATCCCCTAAAACAACAAACTTTAATGTCATGGATATCAAAGAAATTATATATATATATATATACAGTGGCGCAACTACACATTTTTCAGGTGGATGCGAAAACATAAATGGGGGGGCGGGGGGGGGGGGGGGGGGGGGGGGGGGGGGGGGGGGGGGGGGGGGGGGGGGGGGGGGGGGGGGGGGGG
>CAEGAF010100135.1:0-21567 GCA_903067075.1 Micropoecilia bifurca
TGCATGGTTGTTTGTCCTGTGTGTCTCTGTGTTGTCCTGCGACAGACTGGCGACCTGTCCAGGACGTACCCTGCCTCTCGCCTGGAACGCCAGCTGGAGATAGGCACCAGCAACTCCCGACCCCATAAAGGGTGTAAGAAAATGGATGGATGGATGGAGGTTACACCATTGACACACCTCAGTCATTCCTATTTCATTGGGATCTATAAATAATCATATATTTCACAGAAAACAAAAATAAAATGTGAGAAACAAAAGAAAAAATGACTTCTCACATTTCCCTATCACTTTATCATCATGATTAAGTAAATGCAGATGAAATTGATATCATACATGCAGAGATGAAAGGATCCTAATATAAAAAATGAACGGAAAGTTGAAATTCTCCTGCAAGACCCAAAATTACTTTCCTCATCATGTCATTAGGCTTCTTTCACATGGGCAGATTTTCACCTAACATTGTGAATGAGGTTTTTTAATCATCTTTCACCTGGCTTATCCACACTGAGAATCTTTTATTTTAAAACGAATGTCAAACACAGACACACCCTCTTCTCCCAACTCTTTATTTCCTCTGAGTCAGGTACTTCAACTCAAAGTAATACACGCCTCAGCAAACTCACCATAAAGTACACAGTAACACAAATGACTCCACTGCACACATTCTCCTTTTTATCTGTCTCTTCTGCTGTCAGCAGGACGGGGAGGCTTGAACTCTCTCTCGCACTCCTCTCTTCTGTGTCTCCCCGCCACTCAGATATTCATGGCCACATCTGGGACAGTTTAATGAGTTAATGCCAGTTAATTACTCACTCCGGTGCGGCTGACCGACCAAACTCTACACATCTCTCTCTCTCTCTCTTTCTCTCGCTCTTCGTTTCTTTCTCCTTCTCCTTCACCACTGATTAATGACAAAGAGAGAATAAGAGGAAGCGAAAAAGGAGAAATCAGCATCTACTGCCATTGTCAACATTAAGAGTGTCTGGCTGCATTAGAGCTGAGGAGGAGAAAAAGACGAAGAGTTTGGGGAATGGGTGAGTGTGTGTGTTTTGGGTTGCTGAGACAGACCACTAATTGAACAGAGATGATTCCATTATCAAGCAGTTTGTCTGAGTGAGGAAGCCAGTTAGTTATCCGCTGTGGAAACGAGACACAAATAGATGGTAGACACATTTTTTCTTTTTCTTTTGTTTAGCCTAGTTAGGTGAAAGAAGCTGGAAACCTAATTTTAACAGAACTGAAAGTAATAAAAACACTCAAAAGAACGTTTAAAAAGAAATGTGTGCACAGTCTGTGTTTAAGTGAAAGGTTTTGACACGGTGTTTATTATGGGATCACTCATAGACCACAAATGGGCTTTGGAAGGCTCACAGGGTTCAGTGTGTACACGCAAACCAATGCACACACACACACACACACACACATGCACACACACACTCAGGTATATTTCAGAATGGAACAAAATGTTGCCTTAATGCTCCACATTGATTACTGATACTAATCTTAATTGAGTCAAACAATAACAACATCTGGCATAACGGCACACTTCGCACACACTTCATTTGAATCTATTGTACTGAAATCACTGAGGAAACAAAGGAAGCCTATCAAATTCCGGATGGAATTTACCGCTCCGCTTAACATCCGTTCTGGTATCTCGTAGCAACTTCCAGCTCCACGCTCAAATGAAACTGTGTTAGGATCTATGATAAGAAAACAAAAGGAGAATATGGATGAAACTTCTCGTTTTTTCCCCCCCTCTGTCTTGCAGTTTATCTGAGTGCTCCCAATAATATATCACCTTATGTTTCATTCCAGCCCCCGGTGACCTCTTGCACAACAAAGTTGCCCTTAATGCATTGTTTCTGCTTATGAGTGTGTGAGATTCCTTTCATAAGTTGATGCATGAGTGCAGAAAAGCATGTATTCATTTGTGTGCAAATAAACGTGTTGTGAAGGTTGTAGGTTGTGAGCTATTCGGGGAGCAGGCTGTTTTTCCTTTCATCACTCAAAGGTCAGTAACAGTGTAAGAAGGATGGCCTGAGGTCAGAACAATACACTAGGAGACTCCCCTTGTGTGTATGCATGTAAAAACATTAAAATAAAAAAATCAAGACTCCATGAAGTGACTGAGCAGAATATTTTAGCAAAGACCTTTATTTTCATCAGACTGTTTAAATCTGGTGTTTGGTCATCAGTGTTTGGCTAATCTTTAGTTAGCCAGTCATAGTTAGCTACAGCAGGACTATTAGAAGCTGAGTCAATACAATTCATTGTAAGACAGATGCAGTTATATCATTCTATCTGCTACAATAAGACCAAACCTGGACAAAAAGATAGAGTATCTGGTTAATTTTCATTTTGTATTGTATTGCAGAAACAGAATAAAATTGATTTTAATAAGAATAAAAAAGACACCATAGTTGTTGATCTACTTATTAAAGGTATTTTCTTTGTACCATGCAGTTAGCACTATGAACAGCACTATGTTTGTCTGTCATTACGGTGGCCCATTTATTGAGCACAATCACCTTACACTTCAGGTCACTATCTAACTATGTACTACCACTTAATTTGCCTTACTGGGGAAACAGAATTTGATTGAGAAGCAAATAAAAATGGCAAATGGCTAAGTTAAGTTCATTTTTTATAACAGCTATTTTATGATAACAGCTATTTTCCAGGATATAAACTTAAATATATAATATATATATAGTATTTAAATTCTTATTGTTGTGGTGAAACAGCCCAATGACGACCTGGAAGATATATGTGAATGATAAAATGGAAGTGCTGGCATAACTGAGAGTTAGTTATCTGCTGTTAACTGTTACGATTATGTTTAATGCCAATGTTATAGCTTCACAATAAATACACATTGTACACTGGAGCAATGAATAAATATAGTGAAACATCCATGTGTGGCTATAACAATAATTCAAATCACCAAACAAGCAGTTATTCATCCTGACAGAGCAGCTAGCCTGAGGCATAAGCAAGCTTCCTTGCTTCCAATAGCAGATAAAGGCCAGCAGGGGGCCTGCAAGAGATTTGAATTTTCTGTCTTTTTTTCAAGCTTTTTCCCGGGTCTAGTGGTCTTTGATTGAAAGCGGTCAGACAGGAAAGTGGGTTGTGAGAGAGGAGGAAGACACGAGGCAAATGTTAACATGCCAGGACTCAAACCTGTGACCGCTGCGTCAAGGCCTAAAGCTTCCATATATGGGTCGTATGTTTTAGCTTGTTTGTAGTTCGTGCCACAAACTGGCCAGCTGTCAAGTTCACGCCATTCTTTTAAAATGAGCAGACTTTTCATTTAAGTAGAATATGGCACTTTAATGGTTGTTTTTTTATAGTATGTGTGAGCTTTGCTGCAGCAACTGCAGTTTAATAATTTTGTATTCCTTCTGTCTAACCTGCCATTTTATTATGTCTGCAAATAAATTTCTGCAGATAACCAACAATTGTGCTTGTCAGAGCAAATGAGTAAGTCGGAAAAATGACCCACTTGCCACGGCTTATTTTCTGTGTGAGCTTTCACAAATTCTTCATTTCAAATGTTTTGTAAGTTGTATAAATAACAATGCAAACTGACTGACATGATCTTAAGAAAAAAAAAATGGAGCACCATTTTGTATGAGTTCAGATATAAAGAGGTTCTGTTCCGCCTTATCTGCAAGTGAGATCAAAAAGTAAATTCTGCTCCGAGCCCAGTTCAACCTTTAGCCAGCTGTACCCCCTGAGGACAAATCATAAACCCAGCACAGCAACAGACATAGCAGAATTTTTGGGATGACTCATTTTGCCTAATGAATTTTTGACAAAAGTATCACCTAAGATTCAAATAAATCAAGACCTTCAAAGCAAAAGTGCTCAGTGATGTAACCTCTTCAGAGAAATTCCCAAATAGGTTCAAGACAAAGTGGCAATGTCAGACACTGACAAAAACCTGTTAAACCTAAACCTGTAAGGTAATGTCAGGTCTTTTGTAAGATTAATAGGAAAAGCTAGCAGTTCACATGTAAGCTGTTGGAAGACGTGTGGAATCCCCCACAGGATCTGGGTTAAACAATATACTGTCAAATACTAAGACAAGATAATTATAGCTATGAGACCGTGTGAACTCGGTGCAAACACACACACACACACACACACACACACACACACACACACACACACACATGCACACACATACACACACACACACACACACACACACATGCACACCCACAAAGGCCTTTATAGAGCAGTGTAATTAGGTGTCAAACAGCTGTGAAGTGTAAATGTTGTCTTATCTGTCAACTTTGCTGCTTCGTAACACGATTGCATTTTTGAATGAAAAGCTGCGAAGCACTAATTTGACTTCTAACAAAAATAAATAAATAAATATGTTTCTAAGCAAACTGGTAATATCAGTGCTGTTTTTTGTATTTATCATTGTCATTGATCAGTCTTTAAAAAGCATTTCTGATTTTCTCAGGTAACAGGTCTATTATGTTTTATATGGATTGGATCTTTCAACACAACATGCATAAATAGAATCAAATTGAGGTGCAACCATTTCCTCAATGACATGACTTTAAATAAATATACTTCTAAAGCTTACAAGATCGGATTAATCAATACCTAATAAAACATAATTAAAAAAGATACACTTTCATAACTTCAGTTGCTATTATAACAAAAAAAGGAATTACAGATTCATTTTCTCTTATAAAGCAGGAGAAGGTGATTTTTTTGTTTACAGTGGACACCTCTGCTTCACACTCATTGACAGTTACACACCTGCAAATTCTGTCTTTTTTTCATCAGGTCACCAGATTATATCTATCTTAAAAAGGAAAAAAAATAGAGGACTGGTTTGTAATAAGGGCATAAAATGGCACTGAAATGGTATTCTAACAATGTAAAGTTGTCTTTGCTCTAAGATCTGTTACTGTTTGACAATGACTGAATCAGGGTCACAACACTCAGCTTGGAAACAAGTTTGACTTTAGGAGTTTCTGTTGCTGAATTAGTTAGACCAGGATACAAATTTGAAGGATTAGTTTTTGATTTGCGATTCAATTAAACTTACACCTTACACCTCCCTTACACCTGTTTATTATGTCATATTGCCCTGAAATTATCTAGAAGTGAACATATCCGAAACGGGGTAACAGTAAGATAGACCACTCATTTTAGCAAATAAAAAAATAAAAAAAGGGAAACAAATGTCTGGATGTTCATAGGAAACAATGGTGGACATTTAAAGTATAGACTTTCAGAAGAAACAGTTTGTTTTTTGTCATTTCCTTCTCAGACACACCAACCTCTTCTCTAACGTTGGGTTGGCAGAACTGCTAGCTACTGTATATAAAGCCATGAGATGAGCTGATCCACCCAACCAGATCTATATGCTTGGGCCTGAACTGAAAGATGATATTGATTGCTCATTTTAACTACTTGTTGCTATTTTGTCCCAAAAGACAGCCTATATGTGCGACTTGGAGGTTTGTCATTTGTCTCTACTCAAAAGCCCTATTGTAAACAACAACATTAAAAAGTGTCTATTTACATCTCTTTGTACTGCATATGTTTAGCTGAATTCTAATCATAATTTCTATTATGCTTATAAACTGCTTGATACTTTTAATAGATTATATTAGTCTTCAAATTAAACTTTGTGCTGTTTGCTTCAGGAGGTAGAATTTCAGTTTCTTGACTTCAAATGTCAATGTGTCCTTGCCTCAGACATTCTTAAAAAATTTCTTTGGTTAACCAATAATTACTGTTTCTACAAAGCCTCATATGCGCTGTGTAGTTACACATCATAGACTAAACATTATGAAAGTGCTTTGAGTGGTCAACACAACGGGAAAAGTGGTTTATAAACACGCACCATTTACATCACTATTGTCAAAGCTGATCTTTCCATCTTTCACTTAACTGATTATCTTGATGAATATTTGATCACATTTCACAACGTATTTCTCTTCTCATCTTCTTTGAAACATGGCGTTGGGGGGAGAACCTCACAGCACTAATATATACATTGCTTTAATCATGCTTTTGATCTTCAGAACAATTCAGCAATAAGTCAATTAAAACTAGGCCTGCCAAAATGAATTATGCAATATTTTTACTAAAACATTTATTAACTGGCCTTATTATAAATGGATGATTTCCAGAGGAAGACTGGCACATGAGATGAACAAGTCGTCAGATTGGCTTCTCCTTCATCTCTCTCATTGAACTTGGTTGTTTACCATTTTGCATGCAGATTGTTTTTGATTATAGGGCACGATATAGTCTGCTCCCTTTTTTTTTATTCATATTTTTTCTTATTGGAGTGCGTCCCGTTTAATCCGCGAGTGTGCCATGGTGCTTTTTGACATGAAATGGCAGCCAGAGATTTGAGAAGTCATCTTGTCCTTCATCACCTGCTTTTATCTCCACATTTTTTTTTCTCTCCCCCATTTACTTATCAGGAAACGGCAAATCCAGCTTTGGTCCTAGCAGTCTGTGTGGCTCTGTGGCATCCTCGGGCTGCGGGGTGTCAGAGAGCACGCAAACGCAAGCTTGCCTTGAGGAGTTGTCAGTAAAAATGCTCCCATCAAATCAATCTTTCTTGGGTCTCATGGGACATGGGTTTCAGTGTGGAAAAATCACGATAATTTACTTCGGCAGAGCTTTGGTGTAAGCTTAGCAAGTTTCACTCTTACCAATTCTGACTGGACAAATATTGTCAGTAAACAAAAACAGAACAGGATTCCCTACATGTTTTTATTTATTAACTTTTTTTTCTGCAATATTTTCACAAAATGTATTTCGTATTTTCACTTGTTTGGTAATTTGCTATGAACATTTAAAAAAAAAATTTCTCAAATCGCAACCAAAAGTTTCAAAGTGTTTAGAACAACCAAAATAGCACATACCTGTGACTTAAAAGAATATCCTTATACAGTTTCCAAAATGGTTTTCATTTAAAATGCAATATGAGTTTGTAATGAGGGTATTCTAAAATGTAAATTCTTCAGTTAAACCCATAGACTGAAATCTTTGTCATGCAGTGTAACTAAAGCTTAGTTAAGTAGGACAGAAGGCTCTTGTGAGAGGGGTTTTTTTTTAAGGTTTTCTCCATCTCTGCTGGTCTTTATCTAACATTGAGAGAGGGGGAAGATTTGCAACAAAGGTCAACAGGCATCAAGGACCAAGGCCTCCATATATGGGTTGCATGTTTTACCCTGCACCACCGCTACACCCTGTGAGCGGCACGATTAAGGTATCCTCACATGTTGTCTCTTGGGTTTTGGGTCTGAATTTTGACTAGGCCATTCTGACACTTTAAATGCATTGAACCAGACCATTGTTTTTTTTTCAATTCTGGTCCTCAGACGCCCCCCTACCTTGAACATTTTAGGTGTTTCTCTTCTGCCACACACCTGGCTGGAATCTACAGGTGATTAACAGGTCTCTTGCAGCACTTGATGGCTGCATGGGAGGTTATGCAATCATTTGAATCATGTGTTCCAGAATATACACATCTACAATATGCAGTGCAGCGGTGGGGGGGCTGAGGAATGGAATAGAGAAACACTGATCTCAACCATTTTATTGTTGCTCTAGATATGTATTTTAGACCAGTTGCCAACTAGAAAGTTAAATCTGCCCAGGTTTATGTTCCAGAGCTGTCCTGTATTTAACGCCATCCATCTTCCCATCAACTCTGACCAGCTTTCTTTGTTTCTTTTGCATGTGTATTGTATCTTTTACAAGGTTTGTGGAAAACTGCAAATGGGATTTCTTATGACTTTCTGTCAGCAATGAGATGCTATGGAAAATCATAGGAAGCCAGATATTGGCCGTGCATAACTAATATCTGTTTGTGTCCACTGTGGCACATGATAATTCTGTTGACAGACTCTCACACCTAAGCTGTAGATCTCTGCAACTCTTTTGGAGCAACCATGAGTTATTTTGGTTTGATGTTCACAATCCATCAGTTTAGATTAATGTTGTTGGTTTTTACTGGAATAACACCAAGAACTAATTTTGTTTTTATAACCTAACTCTGCATTGAACTTCCCTGTGACTTTATCCCTCACCTGTCTGGAGTGTTTCCTGGTTTTCATGAAACTGATTGTTCACTAATGTTGTCTAGCAAATGTTTGAGCCCTTCACAGAGCAGCTGCTCCTGAGATTAAATTACACACAGGGCAAATCTGTCTACTAATTAGGCTTCTTCTGAAGGTTTCACTGGATTGTTTATTTAGTGGTGTCAGAGTAAGAGAGGATGAGTACAAAAACATGCAACACTTCTCAGGGTTTTATTTTACAAAAAGTTCCAAAAAACAGGGATCCTTTTTTTTTCTACTTCACACTCAAGTGTTTCTCTCTGCTTGTGATATCCCAGTGAAATGCACAGTGTTGTTGTTGACACCATTTAAGGGGTTTTAACAACTTCACAAGGCACTTTATTGTCTGGATTTGTTGTTTTGAGTTTTAGGAGACGCAAGCTGAGATTTAAATCAAAGTAGGGGATTTTACTTTTACATGTTCTACAAAACCCTTCTGGCAAACAACACATAGGCCGTCAATAGTCGGCAGAAGTCTTTGGGTTTGGGGGATGTTGCTACTTAATTAAAAGGTTCAAGTGAAGAATTAAAAAACAAACAAAAAAAAGTAAGAAGACAATAACAAAGCAGACGGATAATTATTTAGTAAGTGTTTTTCTCTGTATGTTTATACGATTCTTGTGGGCATTTTGGAACCTGTTGACACAGATTATTCAGGTAGAGGCCTGAGGGGCTGGCTGGGGGCGCTAAGCTGGGCCACTGTGCACATCTCAGCGCTTCTCTGGAATGGCTGCCAGCTCCGTCTGCTCTGCTGTGATAATGAAGCCTCCATTCCCCTCTCTGTGTTCTGTGGAAATGTTTCCATTAGCCTTTGACAAGAAAAGTCCTCTCTGCAATTTAGTCCATCTTTTATGTCCATCTTGTTTCTTCCAGCATGCAGATTTTATGCCTGCCTCCCTCCCCTTCCCTCCTTGTGTCTTGCTAGTTTTCTGCCTGCTACACCCCTCAAGCCCCACTGGAATGTTGGGACGAGATAAAGAAGAGGCTCCGCTCTGAGCAGGTTTGAGTGTTTTTTTTTTTTTTCTTTTAAATTGACGACCTTTTTCAGGGATTGTAAACACAAGGGATAAACTGAGCTAAACTGTGGTTTGACAGAGGGTCTTCCAATTCAAATTCGGTCTCTCTCGCTCTCCCTCCGTCCCTCTCAGTGGCCGTTCGACAACTAGCACTTTGACGGATGAGTTTAGTTCGGCGGAATCGCATCACATTGCTTGTTTGAACAGCATCCTTGTTTTTCAAATGTACTCACGTCCGCCGACACCGAAACATCTGGAAATTCTGATGTGACCTTTATTTGCATTACTAAGCTCATCAAATTTGAACAATAATTCACACATCCAGCTGAAACTAATGTGAAATCTTTTGGCAGGCGGCTGAAATGAGTGTAATGCAAATCTCATGTCTTTCTGTAACACAAATAGGAATGGCGGCCAAAAAACCAACAGCTAGGCAATAATTCAGTCAGATGAGGAATACTCTTACAGTGCAGTGGGGAGAGGCAGCGAATGATGGAGAGAGAAGGGGAGAGGGATAGATGTGAAGAGGCCATGCAAAGGTTAAAGGGTTTTGGCCTGGCGGAGGAAACTGGAACATTTAACCACAATGAGGCAGTTTTGGCCCTTTGTGACTCCAAATTAAGTTGCTTTGAAAGAAATCCTTTTGAATTGAAAACTTTCCTAAAGACCAAGTGGAAGAACAGTAACTGATGGCTGAAGCAAGAACATACCGGATTAAGGTAGTTAAAAAAAAAAAAAACAACAACCTGGAAATACGAAGTCTGTGCTGGGGATTTTTGTCTTTTCAAAGATTGATGCTGTTTAGTTTTAGTCAAGATCCCAGATTTTCATCTTTAAAGCTTTTGTTAAGCTCTGTGGTCAAAGCTGTCTATGCAGTGGTTTATAGCTCACATTTTCTAGTGTGAGTGCAAAATCTCATTTTAATTCACTGTATTAAAAGCTAATTTTTTTTGTGTAAATTGGTAAATACACAATGTTTTTCATGTCACCATCGGGGATAGCTGTAGAATGTATTCAATGTGTTGGCTAAGTAGGGGACACAAACAACATTGGAGAAGCACACTAATATGTATAAAAAACACAAAACAAAATAAAACAAAACAAAAATTACACAATCAGAGATGGTTAAATTATGTCTTCATGTCTAGTATGTGGGAGTGACTGTGAATGAATGTGTGATATTTAAAACTGGCTCCCTATAAAGTATAAATAAATGAGAAGTGTATTATGCACTGTTGGATAAATTATTCTTGAGCCGCTCCAGAGAAGCGCTGAGATTGAATAGCTGGTCAATCGTCTCCCAATGAGCCTATTCCCAAGTCTTTAAATGGTCTTTCATTCTGGGTCAGTAAGCTACACAACCATGGGGAACACTGCTGACTTGACAGATGTCCAGAAGTCTTTCACTGACACCCTTCACAAGACGTGTAAGCTATAGAATGTCATTGCTGAAGAAGCTGGTTGTTTACAGAGTGCTGTATTCAAACATCTTGACAGACATTCGAGTGGAAGGAAGAAGAGTGGTTGGAACGTGTGCATCAGCGACAGGGAGAGCTGGAACCTAGAGAGGATTGTCAAATGAAATCCATTACAGAAAGAGCAACCACACACAGATGAATACTAGACATGAGCTAAAATTTCACATTCCCTGTGTCAAGCCACTCTTGAACCAGAGACAACATCAGAGGTGTCTTACCTGGGCTAAGTTAAAAATAAACTGGACTGTTCCACAATGAGTCTTGTTTTAAGATTAAAATAAATTTAGCATTTCATTTGGAAATCAAGGTTCTATTGAAGATGCACAGAATCCATGATGCTAGAAGCCCATTGAGAAGTTTCCACAGTCAGTGTTGGTGTGAGGATACAACTCAATCTGATGATGTTGGTCCACTGTGTTTTCTGAAGTCCACAGTCAATTCAGTCATGCACCAGGAAAAAAAAAAAAAAAAAAAAAAAACAGCTTGATATATGTTACTCTATATGTGAAGAATATCTGCAAAATTACCACTTTATGTATATGACTAGCAGGAAACAATATGAAAATGTTTTGAGATGTACTTGTATGCGTGTTTTTGCTTGTTTCTGTACATTTAAATCTAAATGTACATTTAAATCTAAATGTACAGAAACCTAAATGCAGGAAATGTAAAGTAATTGACAGATTTCTCTCATTTCCTTGGGGTGAGACTGAATGCACTGTTGCATGTGGTGACTGCAGCAGTGAGACTGAGGAGCATATGAAATCCATTAACTCTTGGTGTTATTATTTACCAGCCCTGTGAAACAACCAATTGAAGGTCACATATCTACAAATGCAGCCAGCATGTTACAGACCATACCCTATCTCCCTGTATCACAAATGTTTGTGCTGCATCTCTCATCAAAGAGAGTGTGATATTAATTCACTCTTTGAGTGTGTGATAAAATATGCAGGAATGTGAGCGACAAACATACAAAGCTGCTCCCGTCTGTTGTGGTACATTATAGGCGCTTTCAACATGGGTGGTGAGCAAAGTGTATCAGATTACATGACTTTCATTATAGAAGTGGTTTCAGGGAGTACAGCTAAATTCCTAATGCTCCAATTTAAGTAATAAGTTGATTTACTGCCTTCTTACTTGTCCTTTCTTCTTTCGTTTTTTTTTTTCTGTTTTGCAAGAGCTATTGCAGGAAGCCATTACTAAAATTTGAAACTGGTCATTTACTGACTGTTTATCATTGAAAACCAAGCGTGTGACAATTGGTCAAAGTCATTACTTGGTAGAACAGATGTGCTGCCTTTTCCGGTCCCAAGGAGCTTGGCCAGTCACACTTAATATAGATCCACTGTTACATATACTTCCCAAGTGTTTGTAGGATAAGTGCTGGATTTCACCAAGTGTTAAAAGCTTAATCCGTCCAAATGTGTGAAACTGAGAAGTATTTTGTTCACACCAGAAAGGCTAAATTGACTGAGGTTTGGTGTCAAGCTCTTTCCCTGGCCATAAAAGCGCAGGGTCAATAATGTGACCCTCCATAATGATTTAACTTTCAGCCAACTGTTAAAGAAAGCCACTCTTATACAGAAAAGCACTTAAACTTTCACGCAACGCTGTAAATAAAAAACATGCCGTTCCATCCCCTCGCACTGAGGCAAGTAAACTTTCAGCAAAATCAGAAACAATAGTTTGAGTGCAAATTGTTGCAGACATACTGCAGCATTACGTCTGTAAGCTTAGTTGATGCGGTGGCTCGAGCAGAATGAATAAGCAATATGATTGGTAGCAGGCTAAAGCGAGGGGGGATTTCAGCAGTAGAAGCGTGTTTGCTGGGGAGTTTGTGGATTTGTTATTGGACAAGACCAGATCTTCATGTTCCAGATTCTATAACACATCTATTTGATTCCAAATAAGACTCCTGCACCAGCCCCCTAGTTCTTATCAGCGAACATGTCCACGTCAGTCTCCAAGATTTAGCCATGGCTAAATTCCTGCGTATTTAGGCTGGCTGAATGATATGGACATCTACGCAGTTCCAATAGCTCCAGGCAGTGCCTCTTGAATAGCATTTTGTACATAAGCTTAGCTTACTAGCCTAGGATACCAGGCCAATGCCTTATCCCTGTTAACAGAGACCCTTCTAAGACAGGATTAGTGGGGGAGATAGTCGGCGACAAGGGGGGACAGTCCATCTCCTGGGAAGCACCACTGCTAACCCAACCGTAATTGCATTTGTTTTGATAAGGAGATCACAGCAAAATGGAGTAGCGGTGGTAGGGCAAGTGCAGTTTCAATCTAAATGTTATGGCAACACATCATATAGAAAGAAGATGTTCACAAACAATATGCTTTTTCTTCACTCTCACATTTCTGTCCTCCTGCATAACTATGTAGTTGTGTTACAGAGATGTGCTTTGTTTGTAAAGTGATGCTTACGCTTTAAATAATATGAGAAATTATATGTGCTTACAGATTAGCTTTTTTTTTTTACAGTGCGACATACTGTGGATACTGAATGAGAAGCTGTAGAGCGGGAAAACAAAAAGACAAAAAAAAAAATCCCCAAAAAACAACAGCAACCCAACATTCAGGTGTGACCTTCCACTCTTCTCCTAGTCTCCCATTCCTTTACGGGTTAACCATCCTTAATGCTTTATGTATGCCTTGTGTGACACTCCTTGCATAAATGATACCAAATAATTGGGATTTATAAATTATTCATTGTGTATTAATGCAGGTGAAATGGCTTTTTGGCTTGGACTGCTGTCTGTCTTTCAGAAAATAAAAGAGGAGGAGGTGGGGAATCATAGATACTTTGCCAGGGAAAAATGAATACTCCCACAGAGATATATGCAATCAAAATGCATAAGCCACGCATGGTCAGCACAGCAAGCATTGCATCATTTTACCCAGAGTTTGTCTTTCTTCCCTTGACAGACAACAGTCTATGAAGTTTCTTGATTTCTTAAAATGAATCAAATCTCTGCTTCATGTACATAATGTAGCTTGAATTTTATCCATCAAATTATGTTATTGAATCGTATAACATAGTTTTGCTTTTGTCCAAAAAAAATAAAACAGAATATGCGGTTTAAAGGCACTTGCAAAAACTCTACTTTGGGCTGAAATAAAATTACAAACCAAAGTTATTGTCATATGTTTGTTTGATTGATCTAATCTAATCGCAGTTGAAAAACGTGCATCTGATTTAACACTTACTGTTATTGTAAGTAAAGATATTGCTAGTTATTTTTAATACCTAACAATAATTAATGATAGATATCTACTATGTCTAAATACCTTTGTGTGTATTCATCCCAGGAAAGTCATTTGTCTGCTTGTTTTATCCAGGATCTACAACTGATTATTATTTTCATTTGGTGTGTTGTGCTCTTTTGCAAATGGACTAAATTTGTAAACAAAGGCACGCGGGTGACAAATGTTGCTCCTATTAGACAGAAATGACAGAGTGATGGGGGGGTATATGCTCATCTTGCATAGCTGCACATGTAGGAATAACTATAGGAATACCAGAATATATTTATGCACCAAGAGCAGAAATTAAAAAATACATATATTCACTAAGACATTGTTTGTGTTCAGACATAAGGTGCATTTCTTTTCTTTTAACTGTGGAAAGGGCCTAAATGAAGATCAGAAGATAATTATTTACATCAGGTAAGACACTCACTTCTTACAGCTTTTTGACATAATTTCACTTTAAAATTCATCTAAATCTTAAACCCTTTATAAAAAAAGTCCCCCCCCTAAAAAAAAGTGGCAAGAATATAAAATGGTTAAATATAAAAAAGTGAAAAGAAATACGGTTCACGCTGAAAGACAAAAGCCAGTGAAACAAGGTCATGAGCACTTGCGATTTTACGACTTTTTAATCTGTAATGACAGACTGACAAACTGCTTTGTCATCCTCCACCTAAACCTTTAAGTTTCCCTTTTCATGACCTAAATGGTTTGCATAATGACTTAATTTTTAGGCTTTCGTGACCTAATTTCATCATTATTTGACCCAGGCAGTTGCCTTCAGAGGCCGGGCTGACAAAGAGGCACCTCACCCCTTCGCCGGACTCCTTTTAGTGCGACATAATATTTCTTCAGCAGGGGTCACGGGTGACTCGACATACATCATCACTAACTTATTAGATCTTGAGGCAATTAGCTGAAAACAAACAGGCTAGACAGAGCAGCTATTGAGTTGCTCGAACAGGGAGAAAATAGTCCATGGTGCTCAGTCATTTCAGAGCTGCATCAAAGAGGAGTCCGAGGCATCAACAGAAACAAGAAACACATTGTTGCAGTGTAACGCCTATACAGTACCAGGGGCTTAGCGCATTATTTTTCCAGTGATTCAGGTTACAGACCCAACTTGCCCCAGTATAATAGGGTGGTGGAAAGAACTTTTCACCTACACACTATGTGCAATGTGTACTGTAGTTAGTTTAGGATTAAAAACCTCTTTAGGACCCTCCTCTGACATGGGAAATTAAGCCCGTTAGTTATAACGTGGAGACTATAACTCTGTCTGTCACTAAGGTCAAAAGGGCATCATGATGTGATTACAGGAAGAAATGACAGAATTATTATAAGTACTCAAAGAGGAGGTATCGTTCTTGTTTAACTTTATTTAGTGATTGCAAATTGTTCTTTTACTTTAGTCCGTGGTAAAGCGGCACGTATGTATTTGACTTACAGTGCCTTCTGAACTGTTGTACAAATAAGATATGATACAGAAAAAAATAGATACATTTCTTCCACTGTCTATAAAAAAATCATCAGATACTTTTGTATTCTGTGTCTTTCTTAGATTAAAATGTATCATCATATCTCCAAAACATTTCCACTTCAATTAATTATTTTTTGAAAGCCATTAGAAACTAATTGGTATTGTAAACTTTTTTTTTACAAACTTTGTCAATTTTCTATTGATTTTACTGATAAATTGAAATTAAATATCAATACAATCTACAAAAAACTACAGCTAAGAGGAAAAGCTTTTTTTCTTAAGTTAATCAGACTCTCAGGAGCTTAATTAAAACCCACAATTAAGATTTTCTTTTGCCTAATTTTCATTTTAATCTGAAATGGAAAAATAAATTAAAATTTTTGAAACCACTACAGATTAATTTGAGTTTATCCACTGCAGAACCAATAGACTAGGGAAAGAAAGTGTGCATTCTGAATTGGACACAAGAGTTTACTTTTTCGCAGCTCGATTTCATGGCCCCTCTTTCTTTCTCTCATCTGAAGGAACAGCTGGGCTTTTCTGCTCCAGTAGCCAATTCTGTCTACCAGGAGGTGACTCTTAAAAAGGTTTCTCCAAAACGTAGTGGCTTTTAGGTGTTCAGAGACTCCAGACTTTAGCTGCCGAACCTGGTGATGCACTTAAAGAGACTCGTTATGTAAAAGATTTGCAGGAATGTAGAAGAATCTTTGCAGGAACTTCCCATGCAAATTAGGCCAAGTTAGCAAAGATGACTACCTCTTCAGGGTTGTCAGTCCTCAGTCCAGTTACTAAGAGTTTTCGAGTTGGTTCAGGTTTGTTTTCTATCTCAATACGAGAAGACTACAGCTCACCAGGAGTTGGCGCTTCTGGGGAAAGCAGCATCACGTGGTGCTGTTTAACCAATCAAAACGAGAGTTGGGACAACACTAGAGATGATTTTAGATGGATAATTCTTAAACTCTATTCTGTTACCATTTTTCAAATGTTTTCAGTATACTACAGAGAGTGCACAAAAAATAAAAACTCTGCCTGAAGGTGTTCTCACATTTGATATTTTAGATTTAAGCACATAATTATTTCTAAAAGTTAATTAATCGTGGATCATTTCAGAATTTGCTCAATTTCTAAATTAGAAAGATAAAGCCATTCCTGCATGAGAAAATCTATTGGCCAGCTTTCGGACAAACTTTATTGTGCTGAAAGTCATTCAAATACATATATTAAATAGTTCAAGACAATGGCTAATATAGGCTGAGAGGATGTTATGAGTACGGCAATGAGAAAAAATAAAATTAGTAAATGTATCATAATCTATGGACCTAAAGTCAGTAGAAAAATGTGCTAATAGTTTTTCTTTTTTCTCTCACATAAACTGTAAACTGCAAAAGCGTACAAGTCTTGCACCTGTCCTTAGCTATTTAGCAATTCATGTGACGACGTTTGATCTTTGTTGAAATCACAGTCAGGCATGAGACACCCTCACCACATATCAATTATACCACAATTTAACGCAAAACTCAGACATTCAAGAGACAAAAGGGACTTTCATCAGCCGCACTTGGGTGAAGACAAGGAGAAGAAAAATGGGAGTCTTTTGGCTTTTCAGACTTATCAGTTTCATGTGAATGGCCACTGGAATGCCAAGATTTTAGTCTCCCTTTTTCCCACCAGATATCGTTCTTTCCCTCTTTTTTTTATTTCTCCTTCCTAAGGATCTGGTTCCTGGACATGATATGCCAAATTACCTGCAGTATCAGTTGTGCCACTGGCAATGCATTGTAAGCTTGTAAATTCCAGACAAACCCCTCAGAAGGATTTGCCTCAGCGCTGTCACTAACTTCATTGTCTTTGGATACTGAGTGCACAAAAGAAACGCCTTTTGAAGTTGAGAGCTTAGTCCCGGTATTATCATAACAGCATAACTACATGCACTGGCAAGATGAGGAGCTGTTACGAATTGAAGGACTGAGATGAGATTTGATCAGGGTAATCATTCATGTTAAGACCTAAACTTGTCACTTCATTTAGACTTCCAAATGTTAACATTTATTTTTTTTTTTGTCTTTCCTCTTTCATAAGTACGGGGGCTTCGTAGCCGTAAAAAGGCATTGTTACTTTACAGTTTGCATGTTTTACTATTCAAAGCATGAAGAATTTACTCTGCGGTCATTGTGAAACTGATCTAACCATGGAAATCGTGTTTTGTCATCCTGTGCCACAAGATCTCAGATGCCGTAGAGTCTAAAATTCATTGTTGAAGACCATCAAATATGAGAAGTCTATTGCATGCACCCATTTTAAGATAATTTATAAATATCACCTGAAAGACTCCTTTCAGGTAATATTTGTAGTCAGGAAGGGGAGTATTATGGAATACTCTGCATACTCTGTAAATAGTTTCCGCTCACAAAAACATGTTTATTTGAAAAGACTAAGCTGTGCTTGAGTATCCATAATGAGTGTTTTAATGATTATTTATATTATTGATGTTTTTAGCCTGGTGATTAACTGGCTGGCTGTATCCTGTCTGTCGCTCACTGACTGCTGGATCGGTCCTTCCACAACATTCCACTTAGATAATGAAGTGTGAAATATGAATGAAATATTGTTAAAACTCTGAATCACCAAATATGTTTTCAAAATATTTGGAATGCAAAATATTTTTGCATTACAAAATATTTTTGTAATATTTTGTAACACCTTTTGTGTTATGTGGATTTATTGAACCACATAACACCTTTTACTTTAGATGTATTGTTAATGGAATGTTCATTTCTCTTTTTTTCATAAAGTGTATAGAATAAGATAATGGAGCCATATAGTGAAGGGTTTTTATTAAAAATGATGTTATTCTTCAGCATTTATAAGGCTAATAGATTAGCTCAAAACTTTTTAAAATGACCATACAAAGCTGCATTGCACACTCATGCGGAAACATTTAAGGAAATTAAGCCCAACTTAGCATCTGATACTCCCTACAGACTCTTTTTTTTCTCTTTTTGAAAACATAGTATCTGATCTAATCCAGCTAAGGCCAAAAGCTTTATGATGACCTATGTAAACTTGTGGTACCCACCCAAATCCTACATTCTGCAGCAGGAGGCATGTTCAATGTTTCATTCACAAGCAACTGATCTGTCTGCAGTTAAATGCTACTACATTTTTTTTTTCCAATTCAGAAACAAGGATTAGAATTTAGGATTACATTATTGCTCAAACTAAACTGTAAGAAAAAAATATATATTTCAAACTGTTTTTGTTAAATTTTCTGTAGTTTTAATATTCAAGATGTTTGACTTCTGTTTATATTGCTGCCCTCACACAACCAGGGGAACTTAATCAGTCAAATGTTTGTGAATATAGTGAGTAAGTGTGCGTAAGAGTTGCAAGCTCATTATTATAAAAAAATATATTTTTGAGGGTGGGGGTTTGTTTTATTCTTTATTGGTTTTCATTGTTCATTTTTGATAGTATAGTTGCAATATATTCTCAGATGTCCTTAACTATTTCTCCTTTTTTGATATATTTCTAATGTGCTAACAATAAAAGTATTTTATGTTTTAAATAGTTATTTTAAAATAGCAGAAATGGGCACACATTTCTAAACACATTAGAAGTTCGCTGATAACTATATTCAGAATTCACTTTCCGTATCTCTGCGGTGAAATACGTTCGAATAGATCAAAATAATTGTTTTCTGCTTACAAAGAAGAATTGAAAATCAAAACATTTTGGTAATATATTGGTACAGTGGGATATTTTATTTAAAATTAAATTTATAAAACATACTTTTGGTAAATGTATGCTAACAAAGACTAGTATTGCAATGCACCAGGAGTAGATGACGGGGGTTATTGTTTCCAAACATTCTCCTGAAAACCCCCTAGCTTTAAGGGTCAGAAAGTCATGGCCGTTAATCCTCCCTCTATTCCCCATAAACAACTGGTAATGCCACACCCTTTAAAAACACATTGGGTCAAAATTTAGAAAGCAGGCTTAAAGAGTAAAATCAAACTCAGCAATACCTTAAGAGTCCCAGTTTTAAAAGGATGTAGTAATTGAAATTAAGACGACTTTTTGTCACATTTTAATATTGGGAATTAGAAATTAACACCCTTTAGGTGTATGGACATTATGAATTGTAATATTAATTCAGCAGCTGAATTCTATCGGTTCAGTGACGAAACAGTCTGCAGTAATATTGATACAGCAGCAGGAAAAATATTGTTCCCTTGCCTCCAAGCAGTACGACGTGGCTCTAGTCTTTGGGTGTTTCTTTGAAGCTTGCTGTAGTGTCTGTCTGGCCGATGTGCGGAGAGGTGGACGATCTCACAGGGTGTCCGGGTAGGTGGTGAAGCCGAGGTTGGGTTCTCATTGCCTATGCATGACTGTGTTGTAGAGATATTAGAATAACATTGACTATATTCTGTAAATGAAGAAGAGAACCAAGGGAGGCCTCAGGAGTCCATTATGGATTTTAATAATACATCAAGGTAATGTAACTGAATAACCGATCTCAGAGGGAAGGGAAGAGGACGAGAGAGGGGAGAAAGAGTCCTCATGTGACATTTGGCTAATATTACAATATAAATTATGAAAACAAAAAGGACTTTTTGTCTATCTTGTCTTTCTGCTTCCATTCATCTTTGGGCAATTTTGATCCATTTTCTGCCATCTTCCTCCTATATCGAGAACATGGTGTAGACAAATAAAGTGGAAGAAAAACAGTTTGGCATCTCTGTAGATTAATTAATGTGCCTGCAACTTGGCATCACCAGGCGAAAATTATGTGCATAAATAATATCACTAATTAAAAAGATGCAGATTAACATGCAAATAATGTTAATGAGGATCTGCAATTCCAGAGTGTATTCGCATAACATCAACAATTTAATGTGTTGGAAGGACTGTGTTTGCATTGCATTAATAAAATTCAAAGAGCCGTGCATAGAAAATTCTGTCGGAGTCTGTGTTTCCACTTGTGAGTTGTAAATTCTGTGGGCAGTAACAGCCACTTCTTTGGCAGATGCAAAAGTTATTATCTCAAAGGCTGGCTGAAGTGGTGCCATGAGCCAGTACGACCAGCTGTTAGCGAGCGGCCAGCCAGAAAAGCACTAAGACAATTAACTGTATTAGTTGTTAGGCTCTGCTGTTTACTTTCCCTCGGATTAATTTCACATGGCTAACCAGAAACCTGCCCGAAAGAGGGGAAAGCGACACAAAGCGGACAAATAAACCAAACTGGAAATGTGTGAAGACCTTATTATTTCTACCCAGAGAGGCACATGCTATCATGTAAAACACTTGTGGATTTAAAAAAAATCTGCATTGTTTAATCTGTTTTCTCAGTCGTACTTTGGCTATGTCTCTGCTGCGATGTGCATTTGTGAAACAAATGATATCATCACGTGGGTTTAACATGCAACTCGATGATTGGAAACTTTTATTCTTAGAAGACGATTCTGAAAGAAAAAAAAAGAAAAGAAAAGACGGCAAATTCTGTACAAGCATGAAAAAAGGGAGCTGCGGTGTGTGGACTTAATGGATTTCACAGTAGAAATGAAATGACAAACTTGAGTGAGCGCACCCCTTCCTGTGGGGCAAATGTCTGGTGGATTTGGATCGTTACCTGCAGAGTAAACAAGGCCCTTTCTTAACAAGGAGAAATACTGCCTGTGTCTATCAACACGATGTCGAGCTGGGGAAAGGAAAGGCTCTCTGCGGTGATATGCATCGACTGTCCTCAAGAGGACATTTATTCTAAACATACAGCACCTTTTTCAATGGAAGGAAAAATTTACATTCCCTCAACAGAAATCCATAGCAGATTATGTGATCACCCACTTCAACATGTTAACACACTTTTATACAGACAGATGCAGTTGTGAAGTGAAGATTGTAATGTTTTCTCCCCTCTGTGCTCACAGGGAGACATATTGGACCAAGAAGGGGAGTCACAACCTCACACTGGTTCCACGTGGCTCGTGGATCCAAAGGAATCTAAACGCTCAATCAGCACTAAGTATGAGACCACCATTTTCTAAAAGGACCCCTGTTCTCCTCCCCGTCCTCCTCCTCCTGGGCCTGGTTGTTCCTACTTCCCTCCTCCTGTGTGCCTTTCACTGTGATTCAGCCCTTTTTTTTGCGCTGGACGTCCACTTTCCCTCACCTCCTGACAACACAGCCTGTGACAGCTAACCAGCCTCTGTTGCTCCTTC
>CAEGAF010100136.1:0-16591 GCA_903067075.1 Micropoecilia bifurca
CCCCCCCCCCCCCCCCCCCCCCCCCCCCCCACCCCCCCCCCCACCCCCCCCCCCCACACCCACCACCCCCCCCCCCGCCGGAATTGGCCTTTTGTGAGCAAAAAGAACCGTCTTTACACTCCACACTTACTTAGAATACGTCTGCTAAAAGCAACTGCTAAATGAAAAATAGGAAATGTTAAACATCTAAAAAAAAAAAAGTTTGAGGAAACGGTAGTAAGTTCATCCTGACGGGGTTTCTAATGAGGGTCGATTGTTTGCTGTCGCCTGTTGTTTTGGTAGAATGGGCTGACCTTACGCAGACCTTCTCTCAAGGTCAGGCTTCTTCAATTCCACTGAAACACATTAACCCCAAAGGCCAAGCCACTGATTACGGCACTGTTAGCAGCTTTCAGCATTTATTGCAACAAAAGAGTTTCATGAAATACAAAAATAACAAATAAAAAAAATGATCAAATAATTACAAATGTTTTATCACTTAAAAAAAAAAAAAAAAACCTTGACAAAATAACCCACGTTGCAGAGAATGAACAGATAATAGCGATGATGAAGTCAGTGCTCTTCACCAACAATTAATCCCGGGTCAGATGGATGCTGCTCTGGACTCTACATGAGTGCAAAGTTTTACATGACTGGAGTCTCTTTTAAAACCTTGTTTGTTTGTTTTTTTAGCCAGAAACGTTAACAACAAACTGCATAACCGCAGGAACAAAATGCTTCAACCAAAAACAGACACACTGGTCAAAAATACTGTAAGAAAGCTGCATGAATGCATGCAGATGTAACGTAATGTATGGACTCAGTTGAGCCACCAGAAAGGTTGTTTGTTTGTTTTTTAAACACAAGGACACAAGGAATTCTGGTCCCATTATTACCAAACTGAAATTTGAATAACCAATCTTTATATTACAAAATAGTTGCACATTAAAGGAACAAAGCTCCTTTAAAGACAAATATATTTTCCCTTTAAAAACAGAATCTGTTTGCTGTTTGCAAAAAAAGAAGAAAAAAACACAAAGGAAATTGCTTTTGTTTCATGCTTTGATTTTTTTCCCCCCCTTTCTCTAGTTTAACATTTCAAGACAAAGAAATGCAAGTGATGAGAGAAAAAAACAAAAACAAAAACAAAAAAAATGAAAAGCAAACAAACCTGAGTTTCAGAGAGATTGAGCTGTCGGGCCAGTTCGGTCCGCTCCCTCCCGACCACATACTGACACCTCTGAAACTCCATCTCTAAGCGGTAAAGCTGCTCTGCAGTGAAGGATGTGCGCGTTCGCTTTGGTCGGTCCAGATCCAAACCTTTTGGCAGGATGATTTCTCGGATAGAGCCTTTAGCATCTGCAACACAGAGAACTTTGAATCAAAAAGAACTCAGATAACAACTGATTTCAATGTGCATTGATATTATTATTATTATAATTATTATTATTATTACAACTACAAACACAGTCCTGAATATAACCGAATAAGAAGTTTAATATGAAGTCGTTTGAGCCATTAACTGTCAACAAAGTCTTTCTGAACAATTTTTGAATTGCAACTTTTTTTTAAGGAGAAGCATAAAGCGTATAAAAACAATAAAAATACAAAACCCACTGCGTTGCAGAAATATTTATGAAATAAAAGCAACAAGAAAAATAAGACCTATGCAAGTATGTTTACATTCTTTGTAAATATATTCTTTGATACTCTAATTAATATGTGTGCTGTAAAATACTGTAAGAATCTATCATTAGATTTTCAGTGATACTTAAAATTTTTTTAATTTTTTCACTTCATGTTTGCCCCAAATTTATTTATCAGATTTTATTCATGATTATTAAATTCACCGGTATCAGAAGGTCGACGTCTGCAAACAAAATACAATGAACAAAATACTTTTTAGATGTTTTCGTCCTGTAAGTAAAGCCTTGTTGGTAAATTCAAATAGATGTTAGCCTGAATAAAATTGCTTTCTGAACCACTGACCTTATTCAAATTAAATTAATAACAATTTATTGACACTGAAAATATATAAAGCAGAATAATTTAAGACATTTTAGTATTGGGTGCAGCTCATTGAGATTTATCATGCTGGAATTGAAACACACTACATTAATAAATGTGAAAATAAAGCTAAGAAAATTATAATAATCAGGATACATTATGTGGGATATTTCAAGTTAAATTATATCGACTAATGATCTCAATAAGACAAAAAGGTTTCAGAACCTAAATAAATATTGTTTTATCATTTTATAAAAACTCAGCCCACAAAACTCAAATTAGTTTAATTAAGAATTCGTCTATAGACGTATTGCCTTTTTTAATTAAATTAAATTAATCACTAAAGTTTCCAAAACATTTTTATTTTTCATCTTTCTTTGACTGATTTCTATTTTACTTAGTTTGCGAATCACATCAGATTTTATTCATACCTTCAGTTTATTTTGGTGATGCTTTAAATTTCAGCATTTTTTTTTTTTTCATTTTTTTTTTTTTACTGTACTTTGGTTTTCGGAGTGTGAAAATCACACAATTTCTTAAATCTAAACTGAGCTGACAAACAGGACTATTGACAATCTAAAGAGAGAAAACACTAAGTGTTACCTCGAACAAGGATTCTCCGACAGTAGTCGGGATCCCCCGCGCTCCCCCTGTTCTTCTCACAGTTGTCCATGTTCCCAGACGGTGAAAAGGAATCCTGCTGTTCCTTAAGGAAGCCTTTGGAGAGGTTGCCTTGGGAATCTTTACTGTCCTTTGCCTCCTTTAGTCTGTTTTTCAGTACCATTGCTTCTGTCTCTTGGTTGTACCTAACCTCCATGCTCGGATTATCCTCCTGGACCGGAGGCTCGCCTCCTTTTGTCAGGTACAAAAAAAAACTGAAAGATTTCAGAGGATGCGGTACTGTGAATTGTCACTGACCAAACTCCCTTATCCAATAATCATGGACTTCTCAGTGAAACTCAACAGTAATTTAGTGCCCCCCTTTCCTCGTTACATAGACGTCGGGCTGATAGATTATCTCCAAATAATCGTAGCGATGGATGCACACTCGCTGTTTCAACTGATTACAGTAATTTTGCTGCCTCCACATTAGTGTAACCTCATGAATACACTAAACTGTCGGTGGAAATAGATCAGGTCTTGATGGAGGGTTTTGCTCGTCCCGTCCCCTCGGCTTGCCCGTTCTCAGCCCATGGAATCAAGACAAATGACTGGCCTTGTCTTGCAAACCGCACAACCTTGGACACACGCGCACACACACAATCACCGGGGTAAAAGTCTTCCAGAGCCGATAAAAGTTCCCAGGCACTTCATTCCTCCATCTGCAGAGTGCAGGCAGACATTTTCCCCACCGACTTCCTTCCAGCACACCTGATTGTCACAGCATGTCAGCAAACTTTGATCCTGTTTTTTCTTTTTGGCAATCAGCGGAACCGTGCAATGTGTAGATCTCACCACTATGCCATTGGAGGAACTGGTAGAGAGCCAGAAGAGTAGAAAGCGAGAAAGAGATGGAGGAGGTGGGGTGGGGAGAGAGATAGACAGAGAGAGAGAGAGAGAGAGGAGATAAGTAAAAAGGATGATTAACAAATCCTCATTGAGCAAAATGTATAAAGGCGATGGCAACCCAACCTGCTCCTCCGCCACAGCAACGCCGGATTCCCCTGAAACTGGAACTGTATCAAACTTCCTCTTTTTCTTTCCCTGCCATGTGTTCAGTGAGAGAAAACCAGCAGCATCCTGTCAATGCCTCGCCCTGCAGTGTTCCTATAAGACTGCACCCCCGAAGCCGCACTCTGCTCTTATAATCTTAACCTGCATATTTTAAAGTGAAGAATAGAGGAACAAAACTTGTCATTAGTGCCTAGGCTGTCTCCACTCCCAAGCTCACATGTATACCCCTGGAATGGCCCCTGCCTCTCTCTTCCACTCACCCTCCAGCCCACAAACCACTCACCCAACCACCAACTCTTAGCTATTTTCATTGTCAGTGCAACAATAACTCTGAACACAGCAGTGGCCAGTAATCCAATAAGACCATTGATTAGGCCACAATGATTCAATTCAAAGTGGTGGACTAGTGCAAGGAACGGTCTCTTGCCCTTCTTGTCACCTTAGCTGGCAAAAAGCCCTCTTCAAGCTGCACCCCTCCTTGAGTGCCATTCATTGCTTTATGGGAAACGGAGAGGAAAAAGAGTGAAAGATGGCAATTATCTAATTGGACTATTAACAAACAAATCTGTAGTGTGGCTGCCCGGCAGCAGTCTCAAGGTGGGTTTAAGGCCTGCTGGCCTAACTTTATTCACGTTCTGTTTTGGGGGTCTGGTGCACGGAGTGGAGCAGGGGTCTTTGTTACGGAAAGGTAAAAGGAAAGCTAAATAGGGAGCGACTGAGGGAGAAGCGAGCTCCAGTCTGGGAAAAACAATGAGGACGGACCATCTTTCCCTGTAAGTGTTTTACAACAGTTGAGAAGAAAAAAAAGACTCTACATCCCAAAAAGTCTTACACTCTGACAGGATGAAGAATACTGTTAGTATATATTTGTATTCAATACATTCTGATGAGGAGACATTTTGAAAAATACAACCTTTAAGCAGCTATTAATCAGACTTGGCATTGTATTTCAGTATCAAAAATGTTTTTTTATGACACTAATGACACACTGATTGTCTATACCCTCTTAACTTTACAAGGGTGCTAGAGCCTATCTGCCATCGTCATTGAGTGCCTCCTGGGTGTACCCTGGAGACTGTTATATTAGCTGATATAACAGTTTAATATTTATTGTTGTGTTTTTATTAGCTGTAGGCAGAAAATGATCCTATTTAGCATAAAGTTTTTTAAAAAATATGTCAGTCAGTGTGTGTGGTTATCCTATGTAATCTGCTTCATTTAGTGAATTGAATTGTTGAAATAAATTAACTTTTCAAAAATATTCTAATATTTGGAATTAATCCACGTGTAATAGGTCAGCATTCATATACACTCACCGGTCACTTTATTAGGTACACCTGTTCAACTGCTCATTGACACAAATATTGAATCAGCCACATGGCAGCAACGCAATTTATTTAGTCATGTAGACATGGCCAAGAATATCTGCTGCAGTTCAAGCTGAGCATCAGAATGGAGAAGAAAGGTGATTTAAGTGACTTTGGTTGTTGGTACCAGACAGGCTGGTCTGCGTTTTACAGAAATTGCTGAGCTACTGATATTTTCATGGACAACCGTATTTAGGGTTTAGAGAGAAAATGTCCATTGAATGGCAACTGAGGTATGCAGAATAGCATCTCTGAGCACACAACACGTCGAACCTTGAGGCAAATGGGCTACAGCAGCAGAAGACCACACTGGGTACCACTCCTGTCAGCTAAGAACAGGAAACTAAGGTTGCAATGTGAACAGGCTCACCAAACAGACAATAAAAGATTGGAAAAACATTGTCTGGTCTGATGAGTCTCGATTTCTGCTGTGACATTCAGGTGGTAATGTCAGAATTTGGCGTCAACAACATGAAGGCATGGATCCATCCTGCCTTTTATCAACGGTTCAGGCTGGTGGTGGTGGTGCAATGGTGTGAGATATTTTTTCCTGGCACTCTTTGGGCCCATTAGTGCGACTGAGCATCGTATCAATGCCACATCCTACCTGAGTATTGTTTCTGACCGTGTCCATTCCTTTATGACCACAATGTACCCATCTTCTGATGGCTACTTCCAACAGGATAACGCGTCATGTCATAAAGCGTGAATCATCTCAGACTGGTTTCTTGAACACAACAATGAGTTGTTGTGTCACTGAACTCGAATGGCCTTAACGGTCACCAGATCTCATTCCAATAGAGAACTTTTGGGATGTGGAACGGGAGATTTGCATCATGGATGTGCAGCTGACAAATCTGCAGCAACTACATGACGCTATCATGTCAATATAGACCAGACTCTGAGGAATGTTTTCAGTACCTAGTTGAATCTCTGCCATGGAGGACTAAGACAGTTCTGAGGGCAAAACGGGCTCCAACTCAGTACTAGCAAGGTGTACCTAATAAAGTGGTCAGTAGTTGTCTATGTAAAAAATATGTATATTTTTTAGAGGAAAACATCTGAAATTTTATTCAGAAAGAGCTGCAGTATCTTCTGTAAAGAAGAGCTTCAAGTCACTGCTGCATTTTTTTCTGCTTTCCTTTTTTTGGAATTTTTGTAAATCTGGCCCTTAAAGTTATATAAAAACTTATTCATTAAATACACTGTAGAACATTTTGATTGGTAATGGCAAGTTCAAGATGTCTTTCATACGGAGAAACTAATCACACGTATTATCTAGTGCATAGTTGCTAACACTCACTTGCTACTCATGTATTGACCAGGTGTGATTTTGACACATCACAAACTGTCTTCACATCTTTAAGATTCCGGAGGTCCCATACACTCTGATCTTGAGTTATTTTGAGGAATATTCAGTTAGTGGTTGGTTTAGTGCATTGACTTGGTCATTCTAACAATTATACTTTCTTTCTGAAATATCAAATTTTTTTGGCTGTGTGTTTGGGACTCATTTCAAATTCATATTCTTGCCTTATTTTCCTTCAGTTATTTAACGCCTTCCAGTGACACTGTTGTGCCAGAGTCCACACCATGATGTTCCCACCTGAAAACTTTAGTTTGTAGGAGTGTTGTGAGGCTACATTCTTCCTCCAACTACAGCAAACGTAAAGCTATCCAAAGAGTTCAGCTCTGGTCTCATCTGACCACACTATACTTCCCTCGTACTTCACTGGCGTGTCCAACTCTCCTATACCGCTAATCAAACTTCTAGTCTTGAACAATGGGTGTGCAGGGACACCGTTGTGGTTAAGAACATTAATGTACCTGCTACTTCCGAGTCTTTCTGCAGATCGATGTGAGTGCTCCTTCACTGTTGGACAATTCTTTTGATCATTATTTTGAGTCTTCTAGGAATGCTAGTTAGCATGGCCACATAACACTGTTTTCCTGGAGCAACAAGTTGTTTCTCATCCATTAGCACATTGAGCATCACATGTACAAGGTTGATTGACAGCACTGAGATCTTCCTCCTGGCTCTGATGGTTTGTTTTTGGTCAGGATCATCTCTTCAGATGGCCATAGATGCTCAAAGAAAAGGTAGAGGATCTTGATCTTTTCACAGAAAAGATCAAGATCTGTCTCATACCATACTGTCACAACATGATGGCCTTTTTAACATGTTAAGAACATGTTTTTAAAAAAGTTAAGGGTGACATTTTACTAATGTTACTGTATGACTTTGCTGATACCTGGAAGATCCAGCGAATAAATTGGTGGGTTTTGACAAGCTAGTACTTTTGATTCAGATATTTTTTTATGAAGTAAACATACAAAGAAGTGCTACTACTGAGCTCAAAGAAATGCTAAATGGTCTGTACTTCTACAATATAGTGCTTTGTCAAGTCCAGAGGACCCCCATGCGCTTTACACTACATTCTGTCATTCACTCATTCACGCACACACTCACACATTATAGCCACATGTTCCCTGGTTCTGTCTGACAGAAAAAAAACTCACAGAACTCTACAAACTAAACCATTAAAGAATTGTCCCCAAGCTTAGTGGCTATTGGCAACTTGTATCAAGGGCTTCATTATGAATAATGTCTCTTCGTTATGAGAAAAATTCTTAGAAATTAAAATTATAACATTCCACTTACCTGCTGTTTGTTGTCCTGCCACCATTGTGTTCAAACTTACGGAGGCCCCTAGGGGACATTCCCTCGCAATAAGTTTTCATTTGCTCTTAAAATGCTTTTGCATTACCTTGAAAAAGGATTGAATTCCCACACAATACCTTTGCGTTCCCTCACAATGATGTTTTAGTTGATTCACGGGGCATCTTGAATGACTAAAGTCTTTGTGCAACAATATAAAGTTTTTGTGAGGTACGCTGATATCTCATTTTTGAGATATCTGAAGTTTTATCTGTTTTTCTTTAGGTTAGAAATGCACCCCAAACTTATGTGCAAAAGCAAAACAGGTCAAACGTGGGTGTTCCATCTCTTTCCATCTCATCTCATAAACAGAAACTTTCTGCAAAAAGGAAAAGGAAGAACAACTATAAAACTATTTGGACTATGTTTGAGTTATTTTCGTGGAGTAATAACGTCACCTGACAGTTTTGATTGTGTCTTTTTTGTGTTTAAATGGTTTATAAAGGGTCATTTTCATGCACAGTCCCATCAACTTTACATAAACAAACATGAACAATCAGTGATAGGCCTTGCCTTTTTAATATCAGTTTGTAAACTAGAATTGCTAATTTATTGCAAGGCAATGCAACATTTACTACGAGTGAATGCAATGTTCATGTCCCCTATGGGAGTTTGCAAAAACTAACTATGGATGAGGAACAGAAACGGTTTTAGAACGAAAGCTTATTGGGATCCAATTATTTTTAACTACCGTGGCTTTGAGATATTTTGTTTTTTCCTCTTCAAAAACATTAAAAAGCTAACTAAAAAATGTATGTTTACGTTCCAATAAAATAAAAATATAAAAAAATAGGAATGAAGAGGTTTTAAAAATGTATGCCTATTCCTATAAAATCACAGAGGCCTCTATTTCCCTACAGCTAGACCGACAGCGAGCCCATCCACAGACAAAGAGCTCTGCAAAGTGACATCACCATAGATCAGCACTTATTCAGGAGCATTATCCTCACTATCACAGGCATAATTCTAACACGAGCTTCCCCAGCGTACTATAAAACGGTTGCCGTTTTTCATTACTTTCAAATTCGGCATAAGCAGTATTTTCTGAATATATTTATTGTTCCACCAAAATATTTGAATCTCCCCCTAATTCGCTCAGACATGGCTCAGCTGAATAATGGCGCAAAATTCCTGCTTATTTCTGCAGACGAAATAGTTACTTTTGTCACAAGACCCGCTGAGATTCCGACATCTTTATAATTCCGGCTCCGCTGCTGTGATTGTGCCACACGCAGTCACTTAAACACAGTCGGCAATTTTAGCCACTAGCGGTCTCAAAACAATAAAAAACAACACAATGACAAAATAGCCTGTGGTTATGGGAGTATAGTCTTCTACATCAGTTATGGATGAATATCTACCTGATGCCGCATGAGCAACAAATCCGGCTCACAGAGACCAGGTCGTATTCCCGACACAATCAGACGTGTTCGTTATTATTGTATCATAATGAAACATTCATAACACTAACTAACATGTTGTAAGTTCAGAACTGACAGATCAGAGCTCGAGATCTTTGAGTTGCAAATGAGAGCAAACGCTCGGCAGGGCAAGGTGTTCGCTTTCATTTTGGAATATCCAAACTTTCTTTATTAAAAGCTAAGGAACGTTTACAATTTTAATATAACGCAGTGTGCAATCATCCAGCATGCACTCCCCATGCGTTGATGGCCAACAGAATGTGCTCCATTTGTTCTTTTGAGAAAGACATTTTTTATTTAAATGTGCTCTGTTAGTTTTTACCCCCCATTTGCTCCAAGTTGGCTTTTAGTGGCCTTTTTAATAGAACCCAGGGCTACTAGGCACTTTTTTTTTTCTTTTTGGCAAAGCCGTTTAGGTTTTCTAATACAAGGTGGGTTGCTGTGAAGAGTGTAGGCCTTGGAAAGCCTCGGTGTGTGAATAACAACACGGTAACTCAAGATGAATGGTTTTATTCAAAGCCCTGCTTTACGTTTACAAATGTGCTGATTATGTTCCACAGTGAAAGAGCAAGCTGTTCTTGAACCCACTAAATAGAGCGCTGGATTTGCTCTGCAGTGGGTGGGAGCGGTGGTGGTGGTGGTGGTGGTGGTGGTGGGGTAGTTGTACGCAGACAGATGAGCTCAAAATGTGTGGAGCGCTTTTTTTTTTTCACGACGACTGTGAGCATTTTTTTTTTACCCGGCTTTTCTTTAGTTCAAAATATTGCATACAGACACTAATGTTGCGGTGGAAATAGTATTTGCTAACAAGCACGGATCCATCGAGGCACTTGAAGTTTGCACTTTAGCATGAAATTCTGAACACTTTTACCAGCTCACCTCATAATTGGGATTAATTATTGTTTGTGTTGGTTAGGGCTGCTGATCTCAGGCCAGTGACCACTCCATTGTGATTCGGCTCTGAGGGTTCTCGGATAATCCTCTCAGCTAATGGCCAAAATAATAAGCACAAGCTGGGTGTAGCAGGGATTTAATGACGAGTGGCAGCATTTTGGTGTCGCGTAGTGGACGGCTTCGCCAGGGAAAAAATTGCACTGCAACTTTTGAGTACAGAGAGACAAAAAATGAACACGCTACCCCTACGGCCGCTATTGGAAAATCTGGAAAAATATGCAGTAGTTTTCCTGTAGAACAGAATAGAAATGTCCTTTACTGTCCCATAAGTGGGGAAATTCAGGTCTATCCATAACAAAGTGAAACTCTAGAAATGTTTATTATGTATTATTAAATACAAATGTGCTTTAGAAGGTTTTTCATCAAAAGGAAATGTGAAACCTAATAATTATTCACAACACTGTATTATTTATATTAAAGATTATTTTAATTCAACCAAGACGTTTGCTTCTGATAGGAGATGCGACAAGTTTTTCTCAAAATTTAATAGGTATATAAAAATTTAGAAAATAAAGTGCTTTTTTTGTTTGACAGTTAATCTTTGGTACTGAGCTTCCAAGTCTATGAGCTTTTGATCCTAGTCAAAAAGAAATATTTTGATTTTTTTTAAGCCTTAATCTATCAGGAATATGAGCAATTATGGGCTTAAATCTTAATTTAACCTTGTAATAAAGCTTGATTTAAAGTTGTTTTTTTTCCTTCTTTTTTTAAAGATTGTAGAAGCAACAGTGGCAGAACCATCTCATGTTCTGAAATAATTTGATGTTTTTCTAATGTGCAAATTATGACTGAACAAAAGACGCGAGTCAGAACCCAATCAGCATACAGCAACATGAAATAAAAGTCATTTTGTGAAAGCAGTGGTACGTCTTATAGGTCATTTGTATTTACATCATTATGTGTAATTTAGCTTATTTTTAGACAGAAAACATCTCGGAGCTATTGTACTAATCTGCTGTTGACATAGCAGTCGGCTTAAAACCTGCAACAAAGCTTTAGTAGTAATTGATTTTTTTTTCCTGTACATTTTCTGTGAGTAGTTTTAAATGACACTCCTTTGTCCCACCGACAGCAGCAGTAATTGTCGCAGGTGTAATTTGAGCAGCTCCTTTGTGTCCCTGCTACAGTTTCGTCCCCGCTAGTCGCCGCGGCGCGCAACAAGACTGCGGGAGAAAGGGAACAAAAATTATCACAAACGCTGGAAAATCAACATGTTTTTTTTCTTTCATGCTCTACTTTTGCACTGTTAAAACCAACATGTGACAAAACACTCATTTCATTTCTTTTCTTCTTTTTTTTCCAAGTGGAGCTAATATATTGGGGAGTGTTTGGAAACAGTGCAAGCTCGACTCCAAAGCTGCACTTCACTCATTTAACATTGACTATTATTACTGTTGGGAGTTGAAGCTCTCGTGGTTAAAAAGTAGGTAATGAAGGGAATCACATTCCTAAAGGAACCTGTGTGTTAGAAGAGCTGCATGCTGTGTCAGGATGATTTGTGTCTGTTTTTGACTTGCAAAATGTACAATCTGATGGGTTTTCTTCAATGTAAAACATTTTAAAACTAATTTAATTAATAAAATGAACTTAGTGCATTATTTGGTAAATTATAAAATACTTATGATTGAATTTAAATGACTTTTTTGAAAGTACCTTGAGATGGTGTGTGTTTAAACTGAATTGAACTACAAAAGAAACTCTGCATTTTTAATTGGTTTTAGAATTACACAGTAAAACCATGAAATTAAAAGTCCTGCTGATGAGGAAAGTTGAAATTTTAACTTTTCCGACTCTTGAAATGTTTCATTCCCCACCTGAGTTGGAATCCGATTACAAAGCGACATTTTCGCACAGAAAGGCGTTTGGTTTTATTCTGTCCTTTTAGACAGCATCGTAAAAAAAATAGACAAGCTGATGAGTGTGAGAGCACCGACCACCTCTGGTGACGGTGACTCTATCTGCGTGGAAATGTTGTAAAGTTATGCAGAAACAAACATTAAGGAGGAAGAGCAAAGCCGGACCTGTGAGACGTTCAGCTTCTCTCCTACAAGAAGCTGTGAACCATCGCAGCCGTTAGTCAGGATAACAAACGTGACCGAGGGCGGGACAGCGTGGATCTGAACCCAAACACTTCAGCTCAACATGACAAACATTCATTTGGATGATGGATCTCGCCTCTGGATTCTGCTGAGAGGACGGAAACATGTTAGTTGGTCACACAGCAATGAGGCCTGAAGGAGACAAAAGTTGAGGTTCTGCTTTAGGGATGGGAGATTTGATCAACTGGCATCGGCTATTTTGTTTACAGCTAACGCAACAGTTCATTTTTCTTTTTTTAAATTCTTCTGACTTCCCAGCCTCACCTGCATCATCCAGTCGTCGCTCCTCAGCTGCAGCCCATCAGCATCGGGCCATGCGTCGGTGTAGCCAATCACGATGCCAGCCTCTTCTTGTAAGGCCCTCCACCCAGGGCTCCATCTGTTCCCCGTTGAAGCTTCAACTTGTCCTCCGCCCCTTCTCCACCCTCATCCTCCCAGCTCCATCAGGCTTCCTTCATTCCTTCCTTCAACCTCCACTCCACCACCAGGAGTGATGTCTCTAATCCTCATCCTATAACTGCTCATCTATGTTTATTGCAAAAAGCCCTTTATTCTTGTCAATAAAACTTTATAATTGCTGTTTTGTCTTTGTGGGAGTCTTTTCGGGTTGGGGTTAAATGAACAGAAACTAAAATAAAATATACGTAGTCAAAACTACAAGTATTTAAAAATGAAATATACACGTAAGAACTGGAAGAGAAAAAAGCACAGTGTTTTTTTTTAAATAATTAAGTTAAGTGAAAGAGAAAAAGCAATTTGAAGGACTAGTAATTTTTTAGAGTCGTACACAAGGATTGTGTAAAGATTAGACAAAAATAGGAATCAGTAAAACTCCAGCATTAATAAAACAGTTAGTGTTAAAAATAACAGAGCCTGGTCCATGTCAGTAAGACTTAGAAAGTTTGGGTACAATGTAGCAGGATAATAACAGGGAATTTCTTCATTATCATTTCTCGAAAAAAGGAAAAGACAGTGACAGAGGGAATTGCCATTTAGTTTGTGTTTTTAAAACTAACCAATCATTTCTCCCAGTTACAAAAAAAACCCCACATACTTTAAATGTTTGCACCTAAAAGGAATGTAAAAAAAAATAACCATGGACAGCGATATGAAACACTGAACCGGAAGGGATTCTGGACACAAATGTGTCTATGGTGTCGCGTGACAGTCCACTCACATCCTCACACTGGTTTCAGCGCAGTTCAGGTACTAAGTTAAAAAATAACATTTCCTGTGAACATGATCAAGCCTGTGATTAGATTGCGCCTCGACATAAAACGAAACCCGACGGAAAACTGTAGTGACACAAATTCTAGGTCACGACCAAATTATGTGCAGAACAGAAGCAAAGTTCAGAGAACAATGTTCACACAAAAGGAACGAGACGCTGGGAGACGAAACGGGAGTTAAACGCAGACGACATGACATGTGGGAACGAGTCCAAGCTCTCCTGAATCAGACAAGCTAAATCGCTGTAACATGATCTGAACGTCTTTAGTTTGTCACGAGGCTCAAACTGAATTTCATCCAAACACTCATGGATACAGTGGAAACACTGATGCCAGTGTTGCAGTTTGGCTTCCAATGTTAGATTGTTTCTAATCGGTGTTTTACCCTGGATGGAGGCAGAGCTACGGTGGAGAAACCAGCCGAGATTAGGACGTGGTGGCAGCGAGTAGGGGGGGAAACACGGACGGCTGCTGGCGGCTGTGTCCGTCACCGCTGGGCGTGTTGACACCAAGTCTGACTTGGAGGCTGTTACCACAGCTGCTGCTATCTGCCTTCAGCTGCATTTGTTTAGCAACATGCACGTTCATTTGACACTGTAGCGCAAAATGTCAGCAGCAGCTAAGCCGACCTGCCACTCACTGGATTTAGAGCGGCCATCTTGGAGCGGTACATCGCTCCACTTAGCGTTATGTGTTTAGCAGCACAATGACGTATCAGCGCATTTAATAGATCATAACACGCTTTTTGTTACTGGAAACCGTATTCAAACATCTATAAAAGCTACATTTATAAACAATTATATTTTTAAGTATGTTTTTAATACATAGTTCTGCATATTCAAATATGCTTAGTGGCTATAACAATAGAATAGGAATGGAATATTCTGATATCGATGTATGAAGAGCATATTACAAAGCACACAGCCGTTCATGATTTATTTAATAAATTATTTAGTAATATCAATACATATTTATATAACTATACAAAGAAAAATAAATAATGATTAATAATGACACAAATAAATAATAATTAATACTGAATAATATATATTGGATACATGTTTATGTATGTTTACATATAAATATATGTATGTTTTTCAGTTGACGAGTTCTAGCTTCAGAGAGATTCAGCAGCTGAGATCGAGTCCAAAATCTGATGTGAGTTTCATCCATGCTGCAGTGAATCTGTCTCTCTCTCCCTCTTCTTCCTCACATCATGTCTCTAGGAAACCTTCAAAACAAAAACGGAAGGTTTGGGATGTATCTTACTTTTGACAGAGTGAAAGAATTACATATAAATAATAGTCTTTACCACCTGTGTAAACTTTCCTGGTGAATGTTATAACACATAATATAAGTTTTATAATATATGTTACATTGTTTCATTTCTAATACAGGCTCTTGTGTCAGATAATCTAAGTCAATGTTAGAGATTTTACAGAATCTCAGTTATCCTTCATATAGGGACTGAACCCGTATTACACCAAGCACTGTAGCTAATATTAGCTGGTATCTCGCCAGTGGACATAAATACAGTAAAGTAATATTCTAATCACAAAATATACACAATTATGTCCATCTTACTTGTGAAATGTTGTCTGTGGAGCCTCACATCCATAGTCCATCAAGCTGAACAACAATATCCCTCAGTGCTGAGGCATCTTCTGTTGTTTGGTTGAGCAAAGTAGGAGGGACGACCGCTCCAAGATGGCCGCCGTATTTCCTGCGCCGGAGCTGCCCATGTGGGGTCTACTCTCATATTATGTCTATGTCCAGGACTATTATAAATATAAAGTTATTCATTTCCCCTTCCCTTTTTTTTTATTTGTTCCACTGGGAGGCAAGTTTTATAATCCATTGCCATCCTTTTAATTTACATTGTTCAATTTTTGTTTTTTCCTTCTGTATTAATAATAGACATTTGAATATTTTCACTTGAGTGATTATTACACCTTTATAACATTTGACATGCTAAACGCGTGATGTGAACGTGATGTGCGCTGCATGCTAGCTCTATTATTTCGTACAGATCGGGCTGGAGAACAGAACAGAAACATAGCACATAGCACGTGCTATGTGCTAATGCTAACATCTCCTGGTTGTCAGGTTGAATAAACAAAGAAAATGTAACTCCTGCCACCTTAAACCAAACAACAACAAAAAAAACCCAAAAATAATCAGATGCAGTTGCCTTGACGGCAGCTACAGTCCGATCACCACATAACACACACAGCGCCAGAAGTTCACCGTTTGCACCTGAGCATTGTGACATCCAGGCCTCTGTGTGGTAAATGTTCCAGCACAGAGTTAATATATAGCATATAATCTCGAGAAGAGGCTCAGTCTGCACTGATGAAGGTCAAGATAAGCTTTTAGATGCATGTTTTGATGTTGTCTTGTGTTGTGTTTGGTGAAACACTCAGTGACTTTATCAGTAAAAAGTGAGTTATAAATCGAGTATTCCTCCAGAATGGTCAGACAGACCAGCTGCTTCTGATCCACTTTACTCATTCATTTAGCGAACAACAGTTTGCTAACTATGCTTAAACAATGTACAGGGTGAACTTTGCCTGCAGAACACAGCCGGTGTGTAACACGTTGCTTCATGCTCATGCTTGTTCCACATCAGGTATTTAAATTTATGCCCATATTTGCATGTAAGAGCAAAGTAAATGCTGAATGACAGCAAACAATATCGATTTAAGATCAATAGAAACATTTAATGTCAAAATATTCTACACTTGGAAGTTGTTCAGCAAAAATGGGAAGATCGACCAAAAGGACCATCGAGGTGCTGCTGGTCTGGCAGCCACACAGCTGACTGAAGGAGCTGAACAGTTTCACAGTACTGCTTTTAAATGGACATTAAACTAGCCACAAAACTGCTTAAGGAATAAAGAAAAACAACAGTTTGTTTCCAGACATTAGAAGAGAGCAGCAGCAGATCTGGATGAATAAATGCTTTACGAGGAGAAGTCTTGTCTTTTTATCGCTCTTCTGTAACAGTAAAACTTCTCTGAGTCTCTGCTGAATTTTGTGGCGCTTCGGGGGGGGGGGGGGGGGGCGCGGCGCCGCCCCGCGGGGGGGGGCGCGGGGGCGCCGGGGGGGGGCCCCGCGCCGCGCCCGGGCGGGCCGCGGGCGG
>CAEGAF010100142.1:0-18193 GCA_903067075.1 Micropoecilia bifurca
GCTAAAAAGCTGCTGTCATTTATCACTTCCATTCTGAGCAAGAGGATAGTGGAGAGAAAAACTCTGATTTAACATGATTTTTATGCTAATCATTGGTTTATAAAAGGACAAGGAATGAAAAATGATACTGGTGATTTATCAAGTCAATATGAATTTGGAAAGGGGGGCACAGATAATCACAGGAGAGGCCCCGCCCCTTCCCCACCTGCAGCAGCATCCAGCTGGTTAGCTGACAGAAAGCTAGATCTTCATTTCAATCTGGAGAGACTCAGACGGAGAAAGAAAAGCGATTAAAAGAGTTTAATGACAAAATGATCATAAAATAAACAAAGTTCTTTGGGGATGTCAAGCTGGACTTTGATAAGCTTGATGAACATTCCTGATGCAGCATAGGAATGTAGACTCCTGGGGCCTGAATTGGTGGCAGTGGGCGGAGGAGGATGAGGCCTGAGAGCTGGGAGCAGAAGGTGGAGATTCAGTGGTGGTGGGTTGATCGCAGCTGGTGAGCAGAGGAGGCTGTGGGTGAAGGTCCTTTTGAACTGGAGCCCAAACGATGATTGGCTGGAGCAAGGCTTGGACCGGTGCTGATAGGTCCAGGTTGCAGAGAGGGAGGAGCTGATTGATGAGGCAGGTGCGACTAGAGAGTCTTACAGACTGAACTTTTGTCAGGACTCCATTTCCCCTTTCAAAAAAGGACAAACCTATCAGTCTGTCTATGAGATAGATTTGTAATGATCAATATTTCATATTTTATGTGATTTGTTAATGGCAGAGAGGGCTTACAAGTGATTGTTCTTTCAAAATAAAGTATAATGTTTTTGTTTAAAAATGTATGAAGCTGTGTTATTGTGAGTAAAGTTTAATATTCTTTAAAAAGTTCTTAATAGCCACTGCCTAACAGGAATGAATGATCTAGATGTACTAAGAATTTGGCAGGCTGCTGTTTCAGGACTGAAACAGTATCATACTGTACTCATGGTTTCACATTTTTTTTGTGAAATGTCAGAAAAAGTGACAAAGTGAGATTTTTCCATTGTAAGACGTGTCGTGTAACTGCCACATGTTTCTGACCAGAAAAAGGTGCAACATGCTGGACAATAAGCATTCAAAAATAATATTAATAGCATTATTGTTGTAATAATCTGTAATTAATATCTTCTTGTTTTAAAAGAAAGTTAGCTCACATCATAATTTTTTAAAGCGGGTGGTATTACATAAAATTATCTTTTTAAGTTGCATATCATGTTATAATGTTATTCCCTCATCAAAGCTCTCAGTGTTGCTTCCAAGTAGTAAATGGAATAATGGGAAGCCATGATGTATTCAAGGCGGAATGTTGGGAAGAGCAGGAGCTTCTTAAAGAGAGATTTATTTTTAGTTATGTTTGATAATATACTGCATCTTTATAGCACCTGAAATTAACATAGTTACTTAATTGTGCCTTAAAAAGGCAATCTGTGTCTTGAAAACACACACCACCCCTTTAAGTTACTGGAATACTTTGAAGCTGTGGTATTTTTACTCAAGTTTATCAGAAAGTGAGTTTCAGTACTTCTACATGCTAAATGTGTTATAATAATTATGAAAACAACAAAACTTTAATTTTAACACAACTGACCTTGGTCATAATTACCTTTGGTTGTAGTTTTACATGAATTCTGGATTTTTTTTCCTTTTTTCTTCTGAACGGTGTGCTGTGTAGACTCTGACTGTGGATTAATGGCTGATTTTGAAAGCTTTTGGTTTCAGCCTGTCAACACCAAAGAAATGCTGATTCATTTCCACGGTGCTCCACATTACACTTTCCCAGCTGGTGACTGATGGTGGCAGTCGGAGTTTTTGAGGAATATGCTTCATGATATGTAGGACCCGTTTTGTTGTTTCATCAATTCACACTGTTGGCTCATGATTCTGAATATCTCAGCGGGATTGAGGACCCGGGATGAGAGTGGGGCTAATTTGTGCAATTTGTGTCGCGTGTTCTGTCTGAATAAAGTGACAAACAGCTCAGCTCAGAAAAAGCTTTTTTTTTTAAACATACATAATACGGAAAAATGACTTGCCCTTACGTATATATCTGAAGTATTCATCCTCGTGACATAAAGAAGTGAGCGGGGAAAACCTTGAGATTGGACTGACTTCCAGCCAGCTCCATTTTGATAGATTGCTCCTGCTATCTTTCCAGTAGTACCTCTAGAAAACATGTGTTTGTGTCGAGTCAAGAGACGGGGTGATCTCAGTTGGACCACTCGGGTGTGAAAGAGTCCAAGGCATGCCAGGCTGGAGAGAGACTTAGTGTTCACTGTAGCAGCTTAAGTTATGCCTTTGTGCACCAGAAAGGGGATTATTCTCTGAATCCTGCTCTGTGTCATTCACAATTTTGCTTTTCCAAATCAACAAATATGAGTGTGGTGATGTATGAAGAGATGATATTCACTTACTGTATGTGGTATTTCATTACAATTAAATGTGACTTGTGTGGAGCCGCTGCAGTGATGCCTGAAAAAAATATATAACTCATGGCACAAATGTCATAATTGTTTTGACTGCGACTGTTGGTGCCTTACTTCACCATCTGTGTTGTGTACCATGTGTCTGCAGTGGCCTGCAGCAGAAGCCAGCAATCAACTCTAGCGAGACGCTCTGATAGAAAGAGTATTTTCAGTCGACAGGCACCATGTTTCTGCCTCTTCAGCAACCAGCCACTTTCTGCAAATGCCATAATGACCTTTTATAGATTTCTCTACAGATTCCCAACAACCTACACACATATACAGTTTGCAATAATGCACAAGTCAACATTATTTTCTGTGATTATATACTAGATATGGCAGTGTTGTGATGTGTGGCACAGCTGAGTTCCGCCCCCTGCTCTGAAGAATGCATAATCACAGTAAACAATACCCCAAGGGCAATTATGCTTTCTTTTTTTTGCCATAACCCTCGTATTTATTTATTTCTATGGGTTTCAAACTTTTATAAGTGTAACAACTTAAATAAAATCATATTAAAGCAGCAACGAAGGAAACACATGAAGCTGTTTTCATGAGTTTCTCTGGAGAGATCTGAGCGCTCTGATCCCAGGCTGATAGCAGGAGATGCTGATTAATTAAGTTCAGAGTCAAAGAAATGTCACACTTCATCTTTCAGCAGTCAGCATGTTATATTCTATTGACAAGTAAAAACGGGCTCTTAGATTACTTTTGATTGTAATTATGCGGCAATGCAAAATTTGTACTTACATGCAGTTTTTAAATTCACAATATTTGAGTTACCTACAAGTTACAGTCAAACAATATTTAGCTGTAAATAAATAGTTTTTGTAAGTGCCAGAAACAATCCATTTATTTATTATTTTCTCAATGTTATCAAAAAAAGAAAAACAGATTGGCTGTGCCACACAAACACAATTAGCCAGTCAGAGTCATGAGTGGAATCATTATTATTTTTGCTTGACTGTGCCACCCCACTGCAATCACTCCTTTTCTTTTATCTCACCTGGAGGCTTTACAAAAAAGCAACAAATCAATGAACGTCAGATAGAATTAATTGGCCTGATTTGACAAATCCTGACAAAAAGTTAAGAGTTTTTTTATATCTTTTATTTTAGTAGCATAATCCCATGCGATGGTCATTTTTAATTACATTTTATGTTGCAGGTATAGTGGCATGCTTAGAGGTTTCAATTTGTAGAGCAAATTTTTAATATCAGACAAAGATAACCTATTCAGCACAAAAAGCAATTTTCAAATTATGACTTAATTGGCTATGGAAGAAATATATCCAAACCAAGTTAGAAGTTAGTTCTCTCCACCTCCCATCAGTCATTTGCTGTAACTGGCAATTAGTCTTTTGCACCACCGGGGAGGAATGTTGGCCCACATTTGCTCGCACAATTGTTTTAATTCAGCCCCATTGGAGACTTATGGGAATGAATGGCCTGTTTAAGGTCATGTCACAGCAGCCCAGACAGATAAAAGTGTGGACTGAGCTTAGGCAATTTCAAGAACTTTATTTTGCTTTCTCTGAGTGATGCAGAAGTGAACTTGTGTTTCCTGGTTCATTGTCCTGCATAATGCAGGCTCTCTTGAGCTTAATCTCACGAATTGATGTCTAAACATTCTTATTCAGGATTTTTTGATGAAGAGCAGAATAAGTGATGTGGTGAATATGACAAGTCGTCAAGGAAACGAGGCATTAAAAGATCTATTTACCGTCACAATACTGCTACTGAACATAATAGCTGTTGGATGTTCTTTTTTCTGAAATATAGCTAGCTTTATGCTACATGTCAGAGGAGGTCCTCCTTCCAAAGCTTTATTTTTTTGTCTCATCACAGGCTGTAGGGGGATCATTAAGATGATAGTTTCATGTTTTTGATGAATGTGAGACAGACCTTCATGAGGACAGCAGTGGTTTGGCCTTGGAACTCTCTCACGGCAGCCATTTTGCCCAATTGTTGAATCATGAGTCCTATCTCTAACTGAGACACGTAAGGCTTGCAGGGCTTTGGATGTGGTTCTGGGTTATTTTTATACTTTTTTAATGAGTCAGAACAATCTTGGAGCATTTTCTGTGAACTGGTCAGTCCTGGTAAGATTTCCCACTGCTTCTTTTTGTCATTTCTGGTAATTTTCTCCTTTTTCCCAATTAAATGATCATTTCAATAAATTATTCTTAATTGCAACTCAAGAATCAGTCATAAACGTGTGAGAATAGATACTGAAGTCGTTGATGTGGGAATTAATTTTTCATAGTACTTTATTCATGCTTCTGATTCTTTTTGCCAATTTAACAATATTTCTTCTGTTGTATTTCACATTGTAGTAAACACAGAGAGCAACCCCTGTTTTGTCCAGTGTCCTTGGTCTTCTGTGTTGCTCTCTCCTCTCCAGCTCATCCCAAAGGTTTTCTGTGGGAATAAGGCCTGGAGAATTGGAAGGTCGTGGAGGAAGATCAGTTTTGTGCATGTTGAACCATTTCTGATTTGGCATCTTGATCAAATTATTGTGCTGTTAAAAAAAACCTCAATGACAAACTGTTTTCAGTGAAACAGTCTGTAAAGTTCAGAATTTGTATGGTATTTAATCAAATTTATGATATCATGTATTCTAGTAATGTTTCTCAGGAAGAGACATAGACCAACAAAATCAAGCATTCGCAATACTTAACACTTAACACTGATCAATATTGTTTGTTAATGGAAAGCTCATTTTAAATGTGATCTATTTACTATTCAATTGGTATTTAATCAGCTTTACATATTTCAAGACAGAAAAGGTATTTGAATAGTGTCTAGGAGAAATTAATCAAACAAATGAGCCATTCTATTGAGATATTTTGCATCACCTACATTGTGGTAATTAAATTACTGACAAGATAAAAAAAATAACACTATATGATTATGCAGTTCTATTTATGTTTCTTCAGTTTTGGAAAGGCTTCTTTCTAAAGGAGGACAGCAGCTTGAATTTGAAATACCAGACCTCCAGATGGAAGGAAAAATGTCTGTAAATCTATTTCCCATTGCAGTTCTTCCTCAGTCCATCTGCAAGATGGACTGTTCTCTGCATTCAAGTTTTTGCCAAAATTTTGCAAATCTAGGACAGTACTGACTGTCTGTGGAGACTCAAGAAATAGTCCAGATTACATTACAAGATAAACTTTCTATAGCCGGCGAGAAAGCTGCTGGAGCTATGCTGAAACTGTCATAGCCAAATTATACAAGATAGCTTCTATTGTAAAGCATGTTTTGATCTATAGTCCTGCTGGGACCTTATGAGACTTAATCTGAAATGTGTTGGTTAAACAACAAATCTACTCTATACACTACAAATGCCTCTAGCGTTGTGACCTCTACAGTTTTGTTCCCCCTCCCTTTATGCTTTTTGAAAATTGAAGCGAAATTGAAGGACTTTATCAACACTGTCAAAAATCAAAGCAAGTTATTCAGCTCTTGTGGTATTACTGTGATTTTGTTTCATGCTCTGCCTATTATGAATAAATTAATTATTTCCAGGCTGTTAAAAACAATCTCAAACCTTGCTAAACTAGGAGAGCAGGTTTTTGGATGACCAAGGTTAGTCAGATTGATCCTCAGCAGATTGTGTTTGTACACATCTCAGTGCCAATCCAGCAAAGCAGAATAAGTGATATTTAATTTTTTGGCTGAATATTGAATTAAGAAACTGTCGAACAGACATTAGTTTTGCTGAAGACAGTGTGTGTAAAACTGTAAACCTTCAACAGCATCATCATTTCCTTCTTTGTGTGAAAATCTGAACTTTTCACTGCTTTGGCTTTACCCATAACCCAGGGCTTTATACACTAGAAATTTCATGGGGGATGTCCTAATGTGAGAAGCCATGGTTCTGCCTATAACATTTTGTGGTTGGGTTTATAGTGCTAATTAGACTGAGACTCGCAGAGGGGAGAGAGGAGAGAGTAAAATCCCACCAACAGTTTGTGCAGCACCTGGAAATGCTGCTTCAAAACGAAACAACAAAGCGGAATCCAGCCAGCACTAATGAGAGCGATGTGAGTTTTCTGCTATTTGATGCATTAAGTTGAACTCCACTGTAGGTGAAAGGAAGCCCTTGGAAGGGCTTTGCCTCATGGCACAGGCAAATCTCATTGTCTGCTTATCAGCATCGAATTTACTCCGCCTTACAGAGATATTCCCTTCGAGAATTAGGGATAATAACTGAAGTGATGACTGGCATGATGAGCCTGTATCTCTCTCATGTTCAGCTCCCCCTCCTCTTTCCTCTCCTCTCTTTCTAACTCCTCACAAATCTATCTAATTCCCCACATTTTGATGTACATTTTATCTCCTGCCAGTTCATTTGGCTTAGATGTCTGTGAATATCTTAACACCACTTAGAGTTATGCACGCATGGACTTTCATGTTACAACTTATGAGGAACAGACAAGGATTCATGATTCATGGTGGGAGTTAACGGCGTCAGTGTAAGAATGAAATTAATATCTAGTTCATTACTGCTCTGGCAAACACCACAGAGTGAAGTTACTGCAGTCCACTAGATTGGCTTAATTGGCAAAGATAAAGGCCCGGTAACTGTTGCCAAGACAAACACGACTTGAGCGAGATGGGAAATTGCAGGGATGACAAGCTTGTCTCTTTAGTGTGTTGTTCCTCAGCTACATCTTTACCCTTTTGTGCTAACACATCTTTCACCTACTGTTTTGTGGCATTTGAGGGGCTCATAAAAAAAGCACTGCAAGAACATCAAGTTCCTCTCTTGAGATGCCCAGATTTTTGGTGCAACTCCCTGGTTGAAATAAAAAAAATGTCCTCTTCAATTACTAAATAAATAAAGGGGAAAGGGAACTTTCTCTTTGTCACTGTCTTGATTCCTCAGTATTATCACATTACCTGTGATGTTTCAGAGAGTTAATTAGATTAATGAGATTTACCACAGTTGTTTGATATTTCCCCTCCTGTGTGTTGTTGCAAAATAATTAAATATAGATCCTCCGAGTCATGATTTTATTTAAAATACTTAAATTCACCTTCTATTCAACACTTTGGCTTTACTCTGTAGCTACAAAAACAGGATATCAAAAGTATTGTTCACCACTAACATCTGGATCAATATTATACATTTAGTTTAGTAGTTGGCTGTGTCTTACTTTGCTCACATATGGTTTATATAGGAACATAACCTTTGAATATGTATAATTTTGGTTTTTATCTACCATGTTGTCTGAATATTTTTAGGATTTAGCACATGACAACGTTGAATGTAATGTTCACGCCTTCAAAAATCACTCATGGGCCGCTGCCTTACATAACTATGCTGTTAGGACAACTCATAGTCCAGAAACAAAACAGGCTTTACCACTTAACCTAGAAAGAAAATGTTTGCAAAGCTAAATGCTGTTTAGTATTTTGTTTTTTCAAATAGCTATATTACATTCCAAGACAGTTTATTATAAAATCACCATATACTTGCTCAGTAACATGTTTTCAAACAAATCCTTTTTTTATTGCAGTCAACATGATGCAAAGATTTGAGTTATTTCCATAGACACAAGGCAGTAGCAGGAATTTTTGCATTATGGTGACTTCGTCTCTATCCAAATCACGGTCTTTGAAATCCCTCCATGAATGCCAGCTGTAAAGAGATATTTTAGGTGTCAAGTTAACACATTTTGCTTGTCATTTCTTCGCACTTTGTCCCCACTGCGAAGAAAACCGCAAGTCACATAAACTGACAAGACTAAGGTCTGTAGAGCATTTCACCCCTAACTGCAAGGGTAGCGGGTCAATCCTTGGCCCCTCCAGATGGTTGTTTAGCCCTTTCACATTCACACATAAGCCACCTTGGATCAGCATATGGTCCGGAAGGAAAGATGCATTTTAAGGATTTAATTACTATTTCTTATCAGGGAATTAGAAGAAAAAATAAAGCTAAGTATAAAGGTTTAGGTTAGAAGGGCAAACCTTGCCTGGTTAGGTTTTTATTACCAAAAATGGCATTTTAAACACTTATGACCATCTGCCTACAGGACACCAGATTAATTAACAAAGTACTCAAGATGTTAATTAGTAATGAAAATAATCATTAGGTAACACACTGGTGTTCAGTCAGTGTAAAACACTTCTGTGTAGTACACAGCCAAAGCAAAATTTTGCTGGCTCATCTAACTAGCACCTGCAGCTTGGACTTTAATTATCCAGGCAGGAAATCCTGACACAAACTAGGGAGTCGCCTTTATCACACATTCTGAGCCCATTAATAATGATCGAGAAAGCAGTGCTGCTTGACCACTTTACCCACGGCTTGTTGTGCCGCAGTTTCATTTAACAGGTCCTGTCATGTGACTGGATGAGCATGCATCACTGTCTTCACTACTGAGTTTAACGCTGTTGAGAGACAGCTTTACTCTGCTTTACTCTGCTTGTTCAAATGTTTCTCAAAAAACATTTGAACAAGAGACACAGTTGGATTTTACATAACAGACGAAAGCAAAGTTCAATATAAATGTGAAGAAGAAAAAAAATACTTTAGAGAACCAGATTGTTATCTTTACACTGATGCCCTTAGTTAAATTGTTTTCAAGTTGCCTAATTAGTAAATCATCAACGTATTTTTATCTCAGCATAAACATAGTCATTCTGTGAGCGCCTCAGAGGTTTGTTGTGGGATATTAGTGAACAATGAAGGCAAAGTAACACAGCAGCATACAGTCACCGGAAAGCAGGGTTAGGCTCATAAGCTTTGTCTGAAAATGGAAAAGTATTTCAAAACTACCCTCCTATCAATAGATCTTTTTCCTCCTAGATTAACATCCTGAGCAAGCATAACATTAATTAAGGCCCCCAGGTGTCTGTCACTCTGCCGAGGTCTACATATGTAGTTGAGACAGATTTATTGTGACCTTCTGCCAGACATGTCAAAGGTCAGCTTTTATAGTTGTGTACATTCGATGTCACACAGTAAGCTGCTCAGCACAAAATCGTTTTGACATGAAACAGTTTGTATGTTTGCACAGGGCGGAGCAGCCACCGCCCGGACAGGTGTGCAGGCTGGCTGACCTGATGGATAAGAAATGGGGCTACATGCCAGACCAGCTCATCAAACTTGCTAGCGTCCATTGGGATTGTGGAAAATCAAGGAATCTGTCATGATAAATGTATGCAGCCGGTATGTCTGAATATGAAATTCCAATTGTCTGTTGACAGAGCAAAAACAAATCCATAGTTTAATGGAAGCTGTGCTGGGAACTCAGCAACCATTTGGACGAAGATGCCTTGGTCAAATAAAATGACAATGAAAAAAATTCATCAGAGACACGAAGCAGTAGTTTATATAACAGAATGATGCCATTGTGATCCAGATAAAAAGCATCAGCCATACCCATTAGTTTGCCTACCAGTATCATCCAGTAGTGGTTTGTCATTCTTGGACGGTGATGATATGTCGACTATGTATCATGAGTCATTTATTATAGCACAGAGTGGCTCAGCTAAGGGGCATATGGCCATGTTGGATCAGAGCCAGGCTGCTTAAGGCGGGGTAAACGGATGGGTAGAGATTGGTGGTGCATTAGCTGTTTAACTCTGCATCGTGTTTCTGAGTTGCTCTACAGTGAGCTTTGCTGTTTATCCACGAGGGGTAAATAAAACATAACCATCTCTTTTTTCTGTTCTGTGATAGTAAATAGGTGTTCTTAAGGGATCAAGGCTATGACTCTGTAAATAAATATAGTCTATGTATGAATACCAGACAGAGAAGTGAAACGCGGAAAAAAGGAGCGTGCTTTCAAACCTTTAAAGTATCCTTGGCAACAAAAGACTGCATTGACATGCCGTTCAAAGCAGTTTGCCCCAACACTGACACACAGCTATGGCTGTGATCGGCAGTGATTGGCTAAATGCACCAGAGTAAAAGGTGCTGCAGAGCTATGAAGCTGACGACGGACTGTGTGTGTCGACTGTTGATTATGAGGAGAGCCTGTGGTTCCATCTATTTCATATTCATGAGCCAAATGGTGCACGTTGTAATATTCATGGACAAATTAGACTTGAAAACACCAGTATGAGTAAGGCTGTCTGCAGAATGCATAGGCTGTCATAAACCTCACTTTCACTTTAAATTCCTCAACCTTGTCAAGGCCCTCTGGATGGTTCCGGATTTTGTTTCTCCCCATACTTAATCCCAGCGTCGATCTCCCTGCTGAGATGAGCAGCCGATGCTGAATTTGTCTAAGAGAAATTTTGTGTACAGCATTTTCTTCACCATCTACAAGACAGCCTATGTTTCTTTTTTTTCTTAACCATTTCTTTCTGTACAATTGCATCCTGTTTTTTGTACAAGGGGTTGAGTGCAGACTGGCTTGTAAGAGAACAGCTTTGTTCTGCCTCTCTGATCAGCTGGCTTGCTAGTAGTCGGGTGGGAGCAACAGAAGTGTGTCCAATCAAGCTGAGCCCTGTTTTAAAATACCCTGCAGTCCTTGGGCAGAGGCCTTGTTTATGACCCAAAATTGAGGAGATGGGCCTGGCCCTATTCCAAACCCGAAAGCACATATATCCCGTTTGCGAATATCCAGAGGACAGTGAAGCACAGCAAGGTGGCCCCATGAGACACCTGCACATGTGATTCAGTTTACGCGTATGAGAGAGAGAAAGTGTGAGCTGTAAACCTGCTGTATTACCTTCCAATGCTGGGCAAAGAAAATTAAAATGCCAACTAAATAATTAACATCAGGTGAAAGACGGTGTACTTAAAGGCCAAGAAATAAAATCAAATAGATCTGATTTCTTCAGTTTTAGTTTTTGGACACATTTAAATTGACCGAATTATCAAACACATTCTATAGAAGATACCTTGGATGAAATAAAATAGTAGTAAAAAGAATAAAATTCATATTTTATTTGTTAAAAATGATCTTTATTACTCAGTGATCATTTGAAAACACTTTTTTAAGCCGAGTAAAGTTATTAAAATTGTACTGATGGGCTTACATGTGGAAGTGTGACAAAAAGAGAATATTAGAAAAAAAATCTAAGGAGAAAAATACTTCATCAGGGTTCTGCAATTAAAGTAAAGTGCAAGTATTTTATAATAACCATACTCAAATCTAGGTTAATCACTGTGATTACTGTAACTTATTATTGTGATGGTGAGGATTTATGGGACATTTCACCCATTAGGTGATCAAAGTGTTTTACACCACACTGACTCCTGTTTACCCAAGAACAAATCCACATCGGGGAGGTCACAATTACAAATAAATCTCCTTCTGTGTAAAAATCCTTCTGAAAAGCCTTTTAAAAACTTAATGATCTTTTGAGTCTAGGATACTTGACCCATTAAAGTGTGGATATAAAAACAAACAGATTATAAAACATTTCTATATGAGCAGTTTGGAGAATAGATGTCTACTGGAACATCTTTATGGTGTTTGTTCTTTAAGCAGTTAATCGTTTGGAGTGTGCTTTAATAATTCAAATATAAAAAAGAAAAGCTCATAGTAAACACATCACAGTGATAAATGTAATGTGTTTATTTCATTTTTCTTTGAAAAGTTATGGCCTAGGTTTTTAGAACATTTAAAATTCAGTTTAAAAGACAGTTAATATTACATAACACTAATATAAAAAAAATGAATCCAGAAATGTCATCCTACTGAAGAGTATGTTCATCTACTGTGCAGTATAAACCCTCAGTGCTTCTTTTGGGGCTATTTTTGATTTTGTAGCTGCATCAATGTGGTTTGGCACAGAGGTGAGCAGCTTGTGGCTATTCTGAGCTTTCTTTACTAGCAGCCTTCAGCCTGTCCTCATCTTTCTGGTGACAATGCACCATTGATTATTTAAGTGGTTTGGGTTAGATGGCAAATCAAGCCCATCGATACAATGGATTTCAAAGACTGACCAGTTATCAAACCCTACAGGAAAATGGAATGAGCATCTCAAAGGTTTTCTAAACAGAGAAAAACAGAAAGTGCTCTTAAAGGTCCTGGTAGACAGCTGCACAGACAGTGGACTTTCTAAAACACAGATCATCAGCTCTATGAAAATCATGACTCACTGCCAAAACCTCAAATCATTTGAGTTCTGTTCTCCTCTCTTCCTTCAGAAGAGTGTAAAATACTAAATCTACTTTAATCTAAAAAGAAAACTGAGTTATTTAAAAGAAACCTTGATTTGAGATTTTTAACTACCTTCATACGGCTGTGGTTACCTCTGCACCTTTTTCTGACACACTTTTCCCTTTCACAAACCTCTCCATCAGTGCTGGGGGACACTGACTTTTTCTCCTTGCGGGGAGGCATTGGTAACTATCTGCATCTTGTCTGATGTTAAGTCTACAGAATACCTTGAAATTGTGAGAGACATAACATAGCAAATATATTCATTTACAATCCTTCTAAATATGTCTGTCCAATACTTAAGCAATACAATCCAATTTATTTAATTAAATTGTTAAAATATATATTTTTTTGTTTTTAATGATTTTATTTTTATTTATTAAGAGCTATGCATACATAAATGAAATCTTATATATATATATAAAAAGCATAAATTGTTATTTCACTTCATTAAAACTCTATTTTTCAAACAGGAGACATGAGGCTGTCACATCCATCAGTGCCTGACTTAAGGTCAGATGGGTCCTGACCTTAAGTCAGGCACATTGACCAGTTTCCATGTTGTTGGATCCCAGTGTTGGTGTTTGAGCTGGAGTGGCTCCATGCCAGCATCGTTCACAGTTTTTTTCCTGCCGTATGATGATCAATAGGCAGTAGCTTGAAACAAAGGAGTTTGTTCAGTGAGTGACCGGCAGTTCTCTTCATTTTGACAGAGAGTCTTACAAATCCCACTTCTCATCAATTTGTTCTCAGACCCTCACCTGTCACTAAAGGGAGCCGATGCCTCTAAGTATGTATGGCCTAAAGCGGATGCTTCTTCTCTCTTGTTAAGACGGAGTGAAAAAGAATTCATCCAGTAAGACTAGTAACTTTGAGAATGCCGTCTTTAAACAAAACGTCTATGGTATTTGTAATTTTTAAGCAACAGCTGTTGACCTCTATTCCAGAAAATCAGAGAGACTCTGCAAACTCGAAGACTTATTGAATGGCAAGAAGCAATTTTATTTTGGGCTGTTGTTTAAATTCATGCTTAAATATTTCTGACCGAAACATGCAGATGTTTAACATGAGCAGTTCAATCCTGACTTGTGCTAAAGAAGTGCATGTAATCCAGTCTTTTGTCTTAAGCCTTGAACTAGTTAGGCTGTATTTGTTCACACTAATCTTTCAGCACAAACTAGAATTAGCAATATGCATGTCTTTGAGCAGCCAAATCCAAATACTTTCGCTGCCGCTCTCAATAACAAAGCCGTTGATATTTTTCTTTCCAATTACTACATTGTACATGATGCAAATGCAGCTCTGGTTAAATTGATTTTCTTTCATGTCTCTATTGCAGTTTACATTTGTCTTTGCAACAACACATAATAACTCCAAAGCCAATTTACACAAGTCTGTGCCTTGGCTCTCAAGATAAATAGACACACAATCATGCAAACATGGAAACTGCCCATGCAGAACTGGCTGGATAACATGAACAATGGAAAAACATGGTCTTACTCAAACATATTGTATTATAACGTGGCTTAATTTTGATAATGCAGCGTCAGTATGGATATAGTGCATTAATTATGAGATGGATTTTGCACCGAAAAGATTTGGTCTGTCAGCGGCCCACTGCGCTCAAGGTTAATTGTGTTAAGTTCTGTTCTGTCTTCTACCTCGACACGAGAGGGAAGACGATTGGAGAGATACCACAGCACCATTCACTTTTATTGGGATTAATATGCATTTAAGCAATAATTTTATTAAACATTGATTCTTCATTGCAGAAGTCCCTTACTCTGCTTTAAGCAGTTTCTCCAATTATCTACATAACAGCTGCCGTTTCTCTTTTTTCCCCCCACTAATATCACAGCTAAAAAGAAAAGAAAAGCAATAGATTTACTGAGGAGCCAAAAGTGGAAAAAAACTGGATTAAATGTTTTGTGGAGCTTCTACCCTTAAAAGAGGCTCTTGGCTGTATAAGATGAAAATAGGCATTTGACATTGCAAAGGGACTGCAGATAGAGGAAGGCCATTTCAGACATCAGCATGTTAGCTTGTCTCAGTCGTTTAGAGGATTGCTTGTGTAATGCCATCTGTATTCACGGGATGAACACCCACTTTTACACCAGGCAGAGAGAGAGAGAGTGGAGAGAGAGGAGAGGAGCAACAGTGGCTTAAGCCAACATCTATTGCTGCCTTTCAATCCTCAGTTCCTTCATGTACATCTTGCTTTTGTCCTTTGGCACTAAGGTGTATTTGGGACTTGCAGTGTAGAAAATATAGCAATTAACATTTGAAGGGTAAAAAAAAAACATTAGCTAAGTAGAATGGGTTCTTTCTTCCTGCATCCTACTTGTTAAAGACTCAAGTCAAGAAAATGTTGCCCAAATATGGCCCATTTTTATCTTTGTAATTTTATCATGTGATTTCTTATTATTCCACTTTTATTTTTTTCTTTACTAAATTCGTTTTATTAGAAAAAGTAACGCATATACCCCCAGACAACCGAAACGCTGTGAGAAGTGTTATTTAAAAGCTTTTCAGAATTTTGAGAAACCTGTGACATTCTGGTAAAGCTCTGTATACTGAATGTTACAGATACAAAAGGCCCAAAATGTTGACACTGACATTGAAGTGATCTTCAATAATCATCAAAATACTCCTCCCACCCCCCACCCCCCCACCCCCACCCTGGCTTCAAGGCTCTCTTTAAGTTACATTTGATGGTGATCTGTCTGGAAAAAAAAGTGGTGCCATTTCATTTAGAAGTCCTTTTTATACTGGAATAACAATAACACTCACTCTGCCTTTGGCTTGCACATGGCTTATTTTAGTGGTTTCAAAGGTCTTATGTATGTTAGCAGTTCTTGTATCTTTATTTTAAAATGTTTCTGTGTGCAAAGTTCAAAGGATGATCCTGTGTTTATTCCAGACAATCTTTTCTATTGCAAGTCTCAGAAATATATATTTTTTCTCTGGGACAGACTGGGGACCTGTCCAGGGTGAACCCCTCCTCTCGCCCAGAGTGTTAGCTGGAGATGGGCACCAGCAACCCTCTTGTACAACATGTGTGTACAGAAAATGGATGGATGGATTTTTTATTTTTCTGACTTCAACTCTTTGCAAGTTTTTAGCTTCTTTAAAACCTAAAATACATTTTAAAATCAAATAATGCAATAATACAACCAAAAAAAGCAGTTGTTCAATTTGAGTGTCTGGGTTTAATACACAATCTTTATACAAACATAAAACTCTGAATGAAATAAAAACAAGAGCTCAAATGTACAAAACATCTCATTGTATCATGATCTCACAAAGAAAACAGCTCATTCCAGGGTTATTTTAGTTCTCTGTTTCTGCTGGGGTGATGAGCACATTTCAGATCTCCAGGCAAATTGATTTTCTTAGTGACTTTTCAAGCTATTACATCAGTTTTGCTGATGAAGCAGAGATGAAAATGACAAGTAGGTTAAACAACAGACTCAATATCAAAGTACACCAAGAGAAAAAAGACAAATACCTTAACCTCTGAAGAGAAACAGAAGATTAAGATTATTTGCCAATGTTGATTAAGGAATCAAATGTCTACCGCATTGACAAAATGGTTTAAAGAGTCATGTTTGTTTCACCTATGTCAATCACACCTAGCTGGATTTCAGACTGATGGTTCTTGCCTGTGGCAGTGGTGACAATGCTGCTTCTCTCAAAACATTGCAGATGGACAACATTTACACTTTTCTATTTCTTTGGAAAGAAGTGAAGGCTGACCAAATAACTTCCAAAGCTTCCAAATGTATCCCCAGTGCTTGTAGTTTATCACCTAGGGTTACCATACAAACACATACATCAGTGTATTTTATTAAGATGATCAGATTATGAGACATTCTGCGTTGGACTGGCGACCTGTCCAGGGTGTGACCCGCCTCTCGCCCGAAACGTTGGCTGGAGATGGGCACCGGCAACCCTCACCACCCAGCTAGGGACAATGGTGTAGGAAAATGGATGGATGGAAGGATGGATGGATGGATGGATGGATGGATGGATGGATGGTACATTAATGAAACACAGTTTCAGTAAAATCACCCCCTCCCTCAGGTTCAACCTACATCAGGGCTGCAGTAAAATGATCTAGATCAAAGCACATTCATAATTTAAAATGGAACAGTCAAAGTCCAAAGCTAAGGTACAATAGCTTTTCATTTCTAGCAACATAATTCAGTTTCTTTATTATTTAGTTGGGGTTTGTAAAGTATATTTGGATTCATTTAAATTGAATTTAAGTCCCACTGAGAATCTGTAGACGGACTAGGAAATTACTGCTCACAGATGTTTTCCATGTTATGTAGTCTGACTGAAACTGGGTTATTTTGCAAAGGAGGACATACAAAAACTCTAGATAACAAACAGTCTTCAGTTACTATGTTGAGAAGCTACAGTCGCTTTTCTGTAACATGGCAACACAGAAAAGAGTAAAGCAGGCCAATCACTGGGCACACATATAAAATAGTTCATATGGTGAAGAGAAGGAATGTTAACAGGGAAAATGACTGGAACAAGATTAGCTTTGTGTCAGCATTGTTTGTAAGCCAGATTCTGTTAGAAATGCCTGCCACGTTTCACATTTATCTTTCACAACGGCACTATAGTATTTAAATAAAGTAGTGTTTTGTAAGAATGGAAACCAAGAGGACCATTAGAGTTTGTGTTTTTTTTGTTGGCAGGAGATGCAGTCACATTTCTAGAGGGGGAAAAATCAGATACAAGAGCGTTTTAATTTTGTGCTTGAAAGGCATGGTAATTATGTCCTTCCTTGCTCAGGGAATTATTTGAAAGTTTCTTTCTTGTCTCCTAAATTGACTGACCAAATATGTCCTGAGCAGTTGTGTGTCCACCACAGCCAGGCTGTTAATCGACTTTTAATTTTCCGTGTTGCTATGGTGCCGTTAATTTCAACAAGTGAAAACAAGAGCCCAAAGCAATGCTAATGAAAACGTGTTTCTTTCATACAGAGATCAGGTAGGACCGATCTGTGTTCCTATTTAAATTTTAATGTTCAGCCGTCTCTGCTGTCAGGTCTCATAACACTACAGAAAACAACCCACACATGATGCAGTTGCTATATGGTGGCCTGCATATCTCCTTCTCAAAAGGTCTTTTATTCTAAACATGTAAACAAAAACATCTCATTTAGATCCAAACCTAGTGATTAGTGCTGGAAGGTGACATGTATGCATCTGTATTTGTTGATAGGTATACAAAAAATGAAATCTTGCACATTTATTCTGCATTTGAAAGAGACTATTAGTCTAATGGTTGCAATAAAAAAATACAAGAGAAACAAGTGCTACCAACAGACATCTAGTGTGATTATTTTATGCTCCAACCTTTCATCAGCACAGCTATCAGGAACAGGGCACAACAGGCAATCCTGTTGTCCTTTTACCCACACAGACTGAACAATGAGTAATGATTAAACTATGCTCCCAATGCTAATAATTATTAAAAGCTATTATTATTATTATTATTATTATTATTATTATTATTATTATTATTATTATTATTATTATTATTATTATTATTATTA